>JADBJO010011678.1:47805-63050 GCA_016801955.1 Conus betulinus | reverse complement strand
GTTTGAAACTTCAGCTCAAGTCCGGTTGTTATCAGGGTCTCCAAGGGCTACCCTAGGTTACTGTTTCACCGGATGCTTATTGTTACCATTATCAGGTCTCCGATGACTACCCTAGGTTACTGTTTCATCCGGATGCTATTTGTTACCATTATCAGGTCTCCGATGGCGCGATGACAGCCCTGTTATGGCCCTTGGTCTTCGACAACACTGCATACAGGGCGTAGTTTGTTCACCTTTTCACTGAAGGTTTTTTTCTAAATATTGAGCCATTAATAGGAAGAACACCAACACGCAATTTACCAGACAGTCTCGAAAACATGTACAGTTTACAACATCAAAGTAATGTTCGGGTTCAAATGATGTTTTAACCAGACGGTATACTGAGTAAGTGTCCTTATTCATCACTGAGCTGCACCAGTCCTGCAGAAAGTGATCAATCGTTCTCTGTTTAAACAAAGAAGTAAAGGAAATTTCACATCCTACTCCTTGGTTTAACTGAGCGTAACCGAATCCCAGCGCCAGGCTAAACAACGTGTTTTTCACCATTGTTGCCTGCCATACTTTACCCTTTGCGTCCATGTTAACGAGCATTGAATACACCTGGCGTGGGATTCAAGGCATATCCATTTTCAGAATCTTCACCCAACATATAATGCATCTGACAGCACTATTAATGTAAAGCGGGTGTCGCCCTCTTTCCGCATATACACACTTGCTAGGCAGTTTTAAAGGGGCTCAAAGAAGGCGTTTGCATGCAAGTGAATGAACCGTTTCAATGCTAGTTAATCTGTGTACACCCCACATTCCACATGCATGCAATCATACAGATTGAACTTGAGAATCAAGAATGTTAAAGAAGCAGTTCTTTGAAATGTCGTCGAGTTTACTAATGCATTGAATGCATTGAACACATGCTCTCCTGCCCTTTACAGCCAGAGCTTTAACGCCTCTGTTCAAACTCATTGTAGTCGTAAAACCAAAACCTAGATAGTGACACTGGTTCACCACTTCCAATACTTTGCCACCTGAAGTCCATCTTTCATTTTCACCTAAAGTCCATCTTTCATTTTCACCTAAAGTCCATCTTTCATTTTCACCTAAAGTCCATCTTTCATTTTCACCTAAGAGGCTACCCTTACGGAAAAAACCGTCACTGTAGTTTGGTCTTCATGAATGTTGAAAAAGAGATTTTGACAAGCATTATGGAGAATGTTGATCTGATTTTGTAGGCCCCGGCAGTGTATGACATTAGAACAATGTCGTCAGCAAAAAGGAGAAACAATTCAATCAGAGAGAGGAGGGGGGGAGAGGATTGATGGACACAGAGAGAGAGAGAGAGAGAGAGAGAGAGAGAGAGAGAGAGAGAGAGACGACGAATGACAGACGGACAGATAGATAGACAGACAGACAGACAGACAGACAGAGTTGATATGCAGGTAGGTAAGAGGTAGGTCTCCCTGGATTATGAGCAAATCTGTCCAGAATCACAACCTGGCACTCACCAAATGGGCAAGTTCACAACCAAGTAGACATTGTTCCGGCCCCACAACGCTACAAGTCCACGATCACGATCTTGTCCTGGCAACCTTCAAGTTCAAGCTGAAGTGTAAGCGTTGTCCAAAGAACCCCCGCATTCGCTTTGACCTAGAGAAGTTGAAGGACCCCGAAATTGCAAAGGTGTTCCAGGCTCAAGTAGGCGGGAAGTTTGCTGCCCTCAACTTAGTGGACAGCGATGTGGACACCCTTGCTAATAATCAAAAGAGGTGCTAACTACAACAGCTGAAGACGTTGTGGGAAAAGAAGCGAAAGAAGATCCAGCCTTGGTTTACAAACGAGGTCTTAGATCTATGTGACAAGAGGCGGGAACTAAGAGGAGAGAAACACTCCAGCGACGAAGCCAAGATGCAGTACCAACAGGTGAACAGAGAAGTCAGGAAGTAGATGAAGACAGCCGAGGAAAATTGGATAGAGGAGCAGTGCGAAGCAATCGAGAAAGGCATGAAAGCAGGGAACAGCAAAGAAGCCTACAACACACTCAAGACCCTCAGTAAGACTAACCAGACAAGATCAGTGGTCATCGAAGATAAGGATGGCAAGCTACTGACAGAGAGTGAAAGTCTGAAGAGGTGGACAGAATACTGTGAGGACCCTCTACAATTACCAGCTCAATCCGGACACATCCATTTTGTAGGACAACCAACGACCCGCAGACAGTGAGAACAGTCTTCAAGTACTGAAGGAGGAGGTTGAGGCCGCGATACAGAGTCTGAAGCCAGGGAAATCCCCAGGAGTGGACAATGTCCCAGCTGAGTTTTTGAAATACGGAGTGAAAGAGACCACAGAGGCTCTAAAAATGCTATGTCAGAAGATCTGGACAGAAAGAAGTGGCCAACAGAGTGGACCCAGTCATTGGTGATTCCTTTACCCAAGAAAGGGCAATCTCAAACAATGCCAAAACTACAGGACTGTAAGTCTGATCAGCCACCCCAGCAAAGCCATGCTTCGCATCATCCTCACTGACTGAAATCCAAGGCTGAGGAGGACTGCTATCAGAAGAACAAGCAGGTTTTAGAAGAGGGCGGAGCACTGTGGAACACAAATTTTAACTGCCGAGTCCTGATTGAAAAGCATCTACAACACCAAAAGGACCTCTTCCACAACTTCATCGACTTTAAGAAGGCATTTGACCGGGTGTGGCACAACGGCCTATGGCAGGTTCTCAGAGACTTCAACATTGAAGAGAGGCTCGTCCAAGTCATCCAGGCCCTCTACAAACGCTCCAGCAGCACAGTACTCCTCAACAGCCAGCAGGGCCAGTTCTTCCCAACCACAGTCGGAGTCAGGCAAGGGTGCCTACTATCTCCAGTACTTTTTAACATCTTTCTGGAGAGAATCATGCAAGAGACCCTCTAAGAACATCACACCTCCATCAGCATTGGTGGCAGGCCGGTCTACAATCTCCGTTTTGCAGACGACATCGACCTCATGGGGGGGCAGCAACACCGATCTCCAGGATCTGACAGACAGACTTGTCACAAGAGCAAGTGCCTACAGCATGGAGGTCAGCACAGAGAAGTCAAAGGTCATGGTCAACAGCACGACTAACAGCAGTGCCAACATAACCATGAATGGTGAGCCCCTGGAAGAAGTGACCAGCTTCAGTACTTGGGAGCAACCCTGCCGAAAGATGGCACCTGCACAGCAGAAATCCGAATCAGGATCAACTCTGCATCAGCAGCGATGGCCAGACTGAACAGGGTGTGGAAGAGCACACCAAATTCCACACAAAATTCCGGCTCTACACGTCACTAGTGGTCTCCATCCTGCTATATGGCTGCGAGACATGGACACTAATGGCCGAAACAGAAAGAAATCCAGGCAGAGACCAGGTGCCTGAGGAAACTACTCCGCATCTCATACAAAGAACACAAGACCAATGATTATGTGCGGAACCTGGTCACCAACCTAGTCGGACCCCACGAACCACTTCTGGCAACCGTCAAACGACGGAAGATGGCATGGTTTGGCCACGTCATTCGTCACAACACCCTCTCCAAAACCATCCTTCAAGTACCGTTGAAGGAGGGCGCAGATGAGGACGGCAGAGAAAGAGCTGGTCCGGAAAATATAAAGGACTGGACCAAAATGACCATGCCAGATCTCCTCACGACAGCTACAAACAGAAGAGACTGGAGAGAAACGGCGGCTGCCTCATCACGTCCCCCCAACGACCCCAGCGGTCAGGGGAATGACTGACTGACTGAAAAGGTAGGTAGATAGGTAGACAGAAGACATCCTTTTTGACATGTTCATACTTTGAAAAAGCTAAGCAGATCGAAGTATGCCTGCTATTCAACACATGCTATGAAACATTTTCTTCGTGTTTCCTTTTTCTCTACTGTGTCCCTTTCCTAGGCCGTATATCTCGTAGAGACAGACTATCTCGATGAACTCGATCAAAAGTTTCAACCAGCTAAGACAAAAACCAGCAGCGCGGGCTGTTTCGTAAAATGCCTTCTGTGTCGCTCCTCATCAATATATGATGTCATTATTCTGCATCTGAAGATGTAAAATTTATAATGTAATGTACAACGGAACAGCTGAACTTCAAGTGTGCGATTCAGGAATCCAGTCTTCTTCGATGTCGTTTTCTGCTGACTGTTCGCCGGCTTCACGGTGATCGTTATGCTCAGTGATAGCTCTTTGTGTGCCCGTGCATTTGATAGTGTTTACAGTCTGTTGTCCATCTACTCCTTTCCACACTTCTACTAGACCTTCTGCTGTTCTGCTGTTCTGTTGTATGAATGACGGAACAACTACTTGAGTGCGGTGATATTCACGGATACCTCGCCTGGTGTGCACAGCATTTGTTCAACGGATACCTCACCTTGAAGTATTATAAAACACCAGTCATGTGTATCACTGGATGATAACTATCAGGAAGGTTCGGCACTGTGACTGACTATTGCCATGCCAGTATGTGAGTACTATGTGTCAGTGTGTCTTTTAGCTGCGTACTAATGGCTGAGGTAGCGTCAAGTCACGTCAGTTTAAACGAACACAAACTGCAACCCACCTTCGATACAAACCAAAAAACATTTTCGTGTGGGAAAGAAGAGCTTGTGATCTGGAGAAACTGTCTTTTGCTATCGCTACTCTGCTATCACCGAAGATGATATTACATTTCAGTTTGATGACTTTGATCACTCTGGGGCTGTTATATCCCCCTCTTCCCTACTGGTCACTGGCCCCCCACCTGTTAATCTGGCCAAAACTGTGCTGCGTATATTTCATCAAACTTTCAAAAGTGTTACTATATCGTTGTACTTCACCACTCAATCCAACGGAACGTTGATGTGTCAGGGGCTAGACTGTCCGCTGTGGGACAAAGAAGAATGTGAACCACTAAAAAAACTTTGTCTACTCATTTATGCTTGAAAGGAATGTCGCTAAATTTAGCCATTCTCTATTACACTTCCCTGTATCGTTTATTTCCTCCTTCTCGGGTTCCCCTAAACTGTCATCACCTGACGTTGATTGCACATTGTTGACTCTCCCTGAAGAGCAGCTGAGCGAGGATTTTGTCTCTTCACCCTCGCAGTCACAACTTCTTGATGCTGATGTACCAGTGCTGGGAAGTGTCACACTGCATCCTCCAACCCCGGAAACTGTCCAAAACTGTTCAGAGTATACAGCTGAACTAACTGTTCCTAAAAAGTCGACTCCTGTCAGCAAGCGAACAAGACGCCAGTGCCAGTGCCAACGTAAACTCTACGGACGTCGCACGCCTAGTCCCCTCCCTGATATAAAGAGGAGAGTGCTTCAACTTGAACAAACAGTTAATACTTGGGATGCTACAGAACTGAATGAAAGTATTCTTTCCATGGTTGCTGATGTAAAAACTGCTGCTAAAAATGAACTTCGTGCACACATTAATGACAAATTTAATGCTCTTGGCGCCGAGATAGAAAGCCTAAAAACACAGCTGTAGCCAATCTTGAGGCAAACAAGAAAATAACTAAAAAGAAAACCATTCATTGAAAACTCAAGTTGGGTCCCTTTTATCTGAAATCAATAAGTTAAAACATAAGCAAGCAAATAAGAAAACTGTCAACACACAAACATCCAATGATTTTTCTATTTTGGACAATAGCACTCTTCTTTCTCAGAATACATGTTTACCACAGCCATTGTCCCATACCTATTCTTGTAAAAGCCCCGAGGATACTCCAGTAAGCCAAGACCGGCGGCAGAACACTGAGGTCTGTAGGGAAGTCCCACAGTCAGTGAGTGAAACCCAACAGAGAGGTCCAAAAGAGAGGTGGCCAATGGAAAAGATACGGTGTCAGACAGTGACGGTGTCTAATAAAGACGGTGCCAGTTTACATTATTCAGTTCCGACTTTTAATTCTTTTAATGTTTCTCTCTCAGAGTGATAATGATAAAACCCTTTTGTCCGACCCCCCGCCCACCTGAAAAGACATTAGACGTGACTAAACAAATGAATCAACATTATCCACCGTTGAAGCCATCCCCCAGTGAAGTGTTACATCACATGTCTGTACCTGGCAGTGCTACAATGCTACTTGCCGGGGACTCCGCTATTCGTTTTATTGACCCAAAAAGACTCGCCCCTCGTGGAGTTCATCTTTTTAAATTATGTGTGCCTGGAATGACATTACAGGATCTCAGCAACTGGTTCCTCACTATACCAGTTACGCCTTACATCAAAGATGTTATCATACATGTGGGTAACAATTCATGCCCCTCAGGCCCCATTTCCCTGGAATCATGGAACGATTTTATTGTACTCTGCTGTAAGACCTTTCCGCAGGCTCGTGTTGCTTTTAGTTCAATACTACCAGCAAGAGGTAAACATCACTTTAACAACACGATCATACCATCAAATCAAAACTTGAAATCTGCATGTGAACTACATAATGTCATTTTCCCTTGATAATTTCGCGCCACGTTTGCGTCTGATATGACATTGTATAGCAACGTGAAACACCCAAATGCAAGAGGAACTGCCAGACTTGCTGTAAACATGAAAGGACTATGGCGCAGCGCTGCAGCAAGAAATGCCAGAATTACAGTAGGCGTGGCCCCCACTTTATCTTCCCAGGTACATGAATCAATGTCCTTTTACCCTCCCAGATCATCAGACCTTAACCACTCCCACCCCCCTTTCCAAACCTGCTACCAAGAACGACCAACGACAGGTTTGATAGGTGATGAACGTCTGCCCCCCTATCCCCCTCCCCTGGCGTCCTGTAGTCATTTCCCCCCTCTCCCTCCAAAGTCTTCCCAGTGAGACACCGTCCCTCATCCCACCTAACCCTCTGAATCCCTTACAACATAGCCACCCCCCCGAACGCATTACTCCTCCAAACCCATCTCATCATTTTCAACATTACCATCCACCTAAACAGATAACTCCCCCTAACCCCCCACCATTTTTACATCATAGCCACTCCCCTGAACACATCACTCCAAATTCTCGCAATCATTTCCATCATAACCATCCTCCTGAACAAATCATTTCTCCTAACCCACCCCATCATTTTCAGGAAAGTCATCCCCCAGACCTTCAATTCTTGAGCGCCAACGAACGGGGCATAAATACCCCCATGACTGCCAGCTCGAGAACCGACGGAACAAACACCTCTAACCTGATCCACCCTTATGCAGAACATTTATTATACATAGCGTCTCAACTGCTGACAAAACAGCGTGATTTCAGCCCATACCAACCTCCCTTTCAGCAATAAAACCCCAACAAAATGGACTTTTGCTAATATATTAATTGGCATCATATATGTGCTAAAAGGGAAATTGTATCAAAATTATCAGATTTCCGCCTATATTACATGATTGTTTGTTACTACTCTCTAGTGCCTGTCCAGTGATGTCGGTGCCAAATTGTATAACATGTGGCTGGATCGGTGTGAAGTAGAAGTGGATGATTGGAGGAGAAAAGGGAAAGTTCATGGGAGGAGTACGGGGTTAAATGATTATAGGAGAATATATTTATTGTTAGTCTTATAGACTATTTCAGTGTGTGTGTGTGTGTGTGTGTGTGTGTGTGTGTGTGTGTGTGTGTGTGTGTGTGTGTGTGTGTGTGTGTGTGTGTGTGTGTGTATGGTGTATAATGGCGCAAAATGATAAAAGTGCTTGCGCTCTATGAGAGTTGTGTGTGTACATGTATTTGCGTGTGTGTGTGTGTGTGTGTGTGTGTGTGTGTGTGTGTGTGTGTGTGTGTGTGTGTGTGTGTCTATGAGTACCCCCACAGGTACTATGCAGTGGGTCACAGATTGCCGGACCACCTGACTTGCAGTGGTCTATTGACTGTAGGATTTGGATTACAAAAAATGCTTATCGTTTGTGTTGTTGTTGTTGTTGTTTTCGCATTTTGATATTGCTTGGCTGCATTTTGGTAATTGATGCCAAGTACTCTACCCAAGTGCATTTTTTTGATTGTTAACTATCTGTCTCATCTTGTTGATTTTTTCCCCTCTTCTTTATATTGTTAACATTTTCTACATTTGTTTTTTTTTTGTCTGAATTTATCAGGTAACACTTGTATTTCTTTCTTTTCTTTGAGGTCGTGTTAGTCCTCAATTCACCACTTTCATACTTAGAATCTTGGTAATTGGTACAACTGTGTGTGGATTTTTAGGTGTCGATCAATTGCCTCTCCTACACTTATCTGGGTATCATATGGTATTTGTTGTATGTGTTGAGAATCCACAAACATTATCTTTTCTTGCTTTCTCAGAACGAACACGTTCTGTGTGTTCAAACGTTTATTACTAGAAATATTTTCTATTAGCACTTTGATTGTGATTTTCGCTTATTTTCGCTTTTCGCTTTTGATTAATATAAAATTATATTAGTCTTTTCTTTGTATATTGTTTAAATTTTGCTTAGTCTGACTATAAGACTTGCTCGAGGCCTCGGTATCTTTGCTCAGGGCTCGAGCGAGTGTGTGTACGTATGATAAATATATACATATATATGTATAGATACATATAGATTCTTAAAAATTCCATTTCATTTTTTGTTATATATAGTTAAAATTTGAGAAAAACTCTTCTTCACTAAGTCCACAACTAACTGCAACATGTCGTTAACTTTGGACACATGGCCTACTAAAAGGGACTCCGAATAGGCTATTTGAATATCAACAACTCAAGAAATAAGAAAGACGATGTTGCAACTATTCTCCATAAACAATGGTAACAACTTTCACTTATTTTGTTTTGCGGAATCCCGTTTGTCCTCAGAAATAGCAAATGCTGATATGAGCATACCGGGATATATAAAATAATTAGACTTGATCCGTGCAAACCTAAAAGTACAGGCCTACTTTTGTACGTAGCATCTTCATTAAACTGTAAAAAACTAAACAGCCTTGAAAACTATGGGATTGAATCTGTATGGATTGAAATCAGTATGAAAAACAATAAACCACTTATTATAGGATTTTTATACAGAAATCCATCTGAAACTTTGGACTGGCAAGATAAATTTCATGTTCTCATGGATGAAGTAACAATGCTAAGCCTTGAAACTATTATTTTGGGAGACTTTAATATAGATTTAATGAACCTAAACCCAAGTGGCATCAAAACTACACCTTACACGGTCTTGAACAACTTATTGACATACCAACCCGTATAACTGAACAGTCAAGTACCTTAATAGATCACATTTATACAAACACAAAACAATCCATCATTGAAGTATGCTCTCCGCCATGTGGATGTAGCGATCATAATCCCGTTTGTCTGACGTGGTTCAAAAACCGTATAAAAAATTCCAAAAGTAGGGTACAAGATAATATATTATAGGAGCTTTAGAAACTTTAAGGAAGAAGATTTCCTTTCAGACCTTGCCACAGCACAATTGGAATATATATATACCAAATAAGAGATCCTGATGATGCAACTGAATTTTGGATTAACACATTTATTTCTGTGTATAACAAACATGCTCCATTCATCAAAAAAAGAGTCAGACAAGAAACAAAACCACCGTGGATAACAAAAGAAATAGATATTGAAATTAACATAAGAAATCAGTTAAGCAATGCCGGAACAAATAAAGAATTCCGTAAACAAAGAAATAAGGTAAATTCAATGAACGTAAATCTAAGCGTAATTACTTTCAAAAGATGTTAATTTTCTACACAAGGATTCACGTCAGATTTGGAAAGCCATTAACATGTTGAATAATAAACAAGTCTCAAGAAATCAGGAAATTATCACAGATGTAACTGCAGATCAATTAAACAACCATTTTGCTAGTATTAAAGAAAAAATTATATCACACGATAGGTCCAAATGAAAATGACCTTGAGCATTTAAAACACTACCTTGATTTAAAAGAAATTAACTTTCCTTTACCCTCCAAAATTAATGTTTCCTTTACCCTCCCTTTACCCTGCCACAATGACTGTTATGGACGTTAGTAAAGTATTTCTTCTCTAAAACAATCAAGTACACGCGATTTAGATGGTTTAGATGCAAAAATACTAAAGATTTCGTGTCCAATAATTACTGATACACTAACATATTTGTACAATTTATGCATAGAGAACACAAACTTTCCCTTGAAATTTAAGGAAGCCAAAGTAATTCCATTTTATAAATGGCGATAAGTCATTCCATCAAACTATAGACCAATTTCTATTTTATCTGCTTTATCTAAACCTATTGAAAAAACACTTGCAAAATTTACTATATTCTTACCTTACTAAAAACAATTTACTCCACGACGATCAATCTGGTTTCCGTAAAAATCATTCCTGCCATACAACCCTTGTACAGCTTATTGATAGCCTCTTATGTAGTATAAATGAAAAAATTTACTGGCATTCTTTTTATAGACTTTGAAAAAGCTTTTGATGTAATAAATCGTTCTCTCCTGTTGCGTAAACTGGAACTCTACAAATTAACTCCAGAATTCATAAATCTCATAAATCTCATGTCCTCATTTCTATGTAATAGGAAACAGTCAGTAACAGTCACAATAAAACGTCAAACTTAATGTCTATCAAATATGGAGTCAACCACAAGGCTCTGTATGGGGCCCTCTACTGTTTACTGTCTACGTCAATGATTTACCTTGTTTTCTTGAAAGTAAATGCGAAATGTTTGCCGATGATACATCTCTTCATTCCAGTGATTCAGATCCATTAAAATTAGCTAGTAAACTCCAAAATGATGTTAAAAACTTATCGAATGGACTCAGTTGAACCATATGTCCTTAAATGCAAGCAAAACCAAGTGCATGTTTGTATGTGCCCGACAAAAAAGACAAAAGATGAAGTTAAAATTTTTCCACCATTGTTTATATCTGACCTAAAAATAGAAGAAGTCGACTCACATAAAATATTAGGAGTAATAATAGATAAAGATTTAACATGGACCGACCATATAACGTCAATGGGAAAAAGTCTCTCAAAAAATTACTTCAATTAGCCAAGATTAAGAACTTCCTGGACATTTATATCTCGAAAGCTCTTTTTCTGTGCTCATGTTCTATCAATCATTGATTATGCATCAACCCTATGGGATAACTGCAGTGAAACCACTTGAAAATTATTCATCGAATGTATAAAAGAGCATTAAAATTAGTGTTACTAAAATCAAGCACCCTAACTACAGAAGACTATAAACAACTTAATATGTTAACTTTCTACAACAGACTTTTGTTCAATAAGGCAGTATGCATGCATAATGTTACAAACGGATATGCACCTAAAAAGATAAGAGATTCATTTACAACTAACACTTATAGACATAGTCATTTATTATCCTTTCCTAGACCAAGAAATAATCTTTATAAATCAAGTCTTTTATACTCTGGTGAAAATGTATGGAACAAGCTACCAATCACTTTGAAAAACATAAAGAACAAAAATCAGTTTAAGAACCTATTTCCTCTCCCCTCCTCATCCATCTTAGGTTTCACCCCCACCACCTCCCTCGCCCCTTTCCGCTGATTTTCACTCTTTGTATTTCTTCGTTTTTCATTATTTTATCATTCAAGTTTCTTTGTTTTGTTATGATGGCTTGATGTAAAAAAAGCAGTTTCTCTGCTTATTCTGTTCCATCTGAAAATAAAATTTTGACTTGACTTGACTTGACTTGACACACATTCTTACTATCTCAGTCTAAGCTTGGCTAGATTTATAGGTAAAAACATTTTTTTTTTGTTTTGCTGTCCCAACCTCTGCGCCACCTCAGAGGCAGTGCATCCACGCCACTCATTCAGACACCCCATCCACATCCACAGCCCGGTCGGCCCCGCCACAGCCCCAGCACCAGCAATCCACAGGGAACAGTCAATGTCAACTTCAAGTCATCAAGAAGCAACTGACCAGAGGAGACACTGCACTGCTGCCGAGTCAGTCAGTCACTTCGGTGGTGTTAAGTGGCACCTGTTCTGATCTAACATACGCAGGACACCACATACTAAGCCCCCTAATGACAACAATAATTGCTTAGTCGTGGAGCCGGCGTGAGTGAGCTCTCCCTCTGGAGGGCGACACCACATCCGTCGAACAACAGCCCCCAAAAGACTCGCCGATATTGGTGACCCCGATGGAACTAAACCAAAGCCACAGACGTGGAGAAGACATCAAAACTGAGGTCACCATGAGAGCAGGGCATGAAGAGCCACAGAACTTGAGACATCTTTTCTAATGCTGATCGATGAGAATGAAGATGATTAGGATGATGCTACGGATTTCCATTTGGCTCTGAGACTACATGACAGGGCTGTGCTCTATGCTTCCTTTCATAATATATCCCGGCGTCAACCAGGCCCGAGAGATACAGGCACCTGCAGTGTTGGTCATGAAATTTGAGCAACACTCTCAGAAACGCATCCACTAAGTGGATGAAACTTGACTGTGTGATTCCAGTCTTCCCAACCGAGTCCACAGCAAACTCAACTAGGAGCCAGTCCGAGCAGAAAACCCACATGACTGATGGGATTCGAACCCATGACCTCCCAGCCGGGAGTCTGCGACGCTAACCACTTCGCCACAGTGGGCTGGTAGGTAAAAACTGTGTTTTACAGGAGTTTAACTACCAGTGTTCCAACTTTATTTTGACTTCAAGAAGTTCAAATGCAAGAGAAAGCAAGGAAGACAGAGAAACACCTGGAGGTTGGACCTGGAAGTGGACACCAGGCAGACGGATTACAGCTGGGGCAAAATAGGAAAGATTGCCCAGGACTGTGAAAGCTGGCATGCACTTCTTGATAGCCCATGCTCTGGCAAGAGCAATGGGTCTAAGTAAGTAAAAAGTTCAAGTACTGGGATCAACTTTTGAATGTACTGATCAGTACGTATTCAGGAAGCTTTCCATCTTCTAAGTTTGTCATCCAGCTTTTTCTGAAGAAATTTTTGCTAACACATCTGACTAAGTCTTGGTTATCTAACAAAGCATGCCCTTTTTTTCATAAAACTTCTATTGTCTCAAGAAGAAACTTGTCAATCTAAACAGATTTCACCAGGAGACATGCAAACCTCTAAAACAAAAAAAAAGGGAAAGAAAAGCTTCATGAATCATACCTGAAATATTATCAAAACCTGTTCTTTTTCATTTTATGTCAAACTTGCAAAATGAATGTAAATGAACTCATTGAATTCTATCATTATATAAATATTACAATATAATTTCAGTTCCACTGTAATAACTCAAATATTTATGTGTGAACACACACACACACACACACACACACACACACACACACACACACACACGTGTTTGTACACATGCACATGCACACACAGTCACACACACACACACAATGTACACACACACACACACACACACACACACACACACACACACACACACACACACTGGGGGTCAAATGTATCTATTGTTGTCAGAAGGCTCCTTACACTTAAAAAAAAAAAGTTTTAAACATAGCTAAGCATGAACACATGAACCCATCTCTGTTTACTTATTGGATAATGGTGTTTTCATAGATGTAGCTGTACCATCTTGAACCTGATTGCAAGTTTTTCAGCTACACTGATCAACGTGAGCCTAGCTCACAGCATTTCATTTTAAATTGACTTCAGTTCAACAGCGATGAAAACCAATCTTTCAATTAGGATTTAGACAGATTATTCTTCAGTGTACCTCCTAATGGTCATATTCAAATTCCTCAAAAGTTTCTGGGAGAGTGGACTAACATCTGCAGAACTGTAGAACCCGCGAGCACTTCTTCAGTAAGATGCCCTAACAACTCCCCACATAATTAAGGGAAAAAAGAACTATTCTGGCATTTTTTTTTCAAAATGTGAAATGCATATACATTTTTTTCCAAGTGCCTTTAATACAGAAACTTACATTACAACAAATTGACACTGACATCAAAACACAAATACAAACCAATGACTCACTGTATGAGTGAATGAATGGGCAGCCAATCAAATATGGCTGAAGTGTACTGTACTGGATTTGGGCCTCTGTTTAATTGCATTAAACTTCTAAAAGCCAGTTGGCTGTTCACTAAAAGTATCACATACTTACAATAGTTACATCAACGTACCAATGGGTAATCAATCCAGGTCATCCATAAGAACGAGCTTTTAAAACTAAAATGGAAACCAACACTTACAAAAGCAACAAAATTTGGAAGGAAAAGCCCGTTGAGAGAAGTGAAACTTGGATTAATAGTGAAGAAGGCAAATTGTATTCTACTTGATTGGTAAGTAGAGTTCGAAATTCTATTAAACTCATCTAAACAGCAGTACAACGCCATTTAACTTTTTTTCTTTTCATTTGATTCTCTGAGAAACCGCGAAAGATTGCTTTTAATTTTAGAAGACAAGAAAAGGACGTAAAGAAAAGGGGGAAATACACTACTCGGTGGTCAAAGGCTACGAGTAACGAATAATAAAGCTGATTACCAGTAAAAACGAAACAACTTACCTAGTTTTTCTAATACCTTTTGTTTCCCCAACTTAATAACGCTCTCTGTTTAAAAGAACGTCGGCATTTAGTCATTATTTTACACCCAAAACATCACATTGTCAAAGAGAAATTCGCCAAACGTCACCATTGCACTCTTCTTCATGTCAACTGTAATTTGTCTTCTAAACGCAACTCCAGCAAACAATTAACAGCCATCCCAAACATCAGATTGTTTAACCAGGTCTAGGTCTCCCGTCCCTTCGTTTCAGTTGACGAGTTTGTTCGCTTCTCCACTTACCTGCTGCAATTTGATGACGATTCTACCGTTTGGAAAATTGCTGTATGTGACCAATACAGCTGCAGAACTTGAACAACATTGTCTATGATTGGGTAGGCCTGCTGTACAACAACACTACTAAAACGCCTTTGTTGGGATGCGCCCTTTTCACATTTGCTTCAAAAGCAATGTGGAACACACATCAAATCTAACACTGATGAATGTTACTGTGACCCCACATCAAGCGAAAATCCGTACAGAAAATGAAGCAGACTGAAGCATTTGAAAAACAAGCCAAAATGCAAATAAAGACACAAAACAAAGTGAAAAGTGACGCAGGGTTTAGGCACAAGACAACAGACAAGTCAATTGTCAACATCATTTGTTTTCTCCAGACGTTACAAACAGTCAAGGAAAATGCACAACAGTGCTCCCCTGACTGCAGTCAGCCCCAGAATGACGATGCATGAAAAGTGAAGGCAAGCGAGCACAGGTGAAAAACTGGGGAGCAGGAAGGGGAGGGA
>JADBJO010011678.1:32805-35305 GCA_016801955.1 Conus betulinus | reverse complement strand
TGGTTACGTCAGATTCAGAGCATGAATCTCACACGATTGCTGCCACAGTAAACGCTGCTGCATTGTAGAAAAGATATTTCACCGGACATGGTCATAAAACCGATATGTGGAATTACTTCCTCTTCCAGGAAGTGATCATGCAAAAATAGTCATGGTGTGTCAAAGCAGGAATATGTGTTTCACACTTATGTTACTTTGAAAAATGTTGATACAGCACGATACAATACAAAACAATGCAATGGAATACAATACAGTACACAAAATAAATAGCTGTTGTTTCTTCTTAGCTGCTAACTGTATGTCTCATACAGTACAGTACACAAAATAAATATCTGTTGTTTTCTGCTCAGTTGCTATCCATATGTCTCTTCATCCATGAACACCAGGCATCCTTTAGAACCTCTGTCCACCTCCCCCTTACTGTGCAAATGCTCAAGCCTGTCTCCTAACAGCAACCAGTTTTCTCTTTCTCTTTTTTTTTATGCCCCTTAGTGTACAGAATGTTTACCAACAGTGAGGCCAGAAAGCTTGAAATGATCTCCAGCAGCATTGGCAGCAGACATAACAAATGATCTCCCCCATTGGCAGGGCTATGAACAACATGAACAGTAGCAGTCATATGGAAACAGTTTCTGGGAATGATCTGAAAAATGAGGCAGGAATGTCAATAGAAAAAAATCAGCCTTTCATAATTACATAAATCCACTTTTGATTTAAGGTGACACAGTGAGATACAATACAATACAGTGCAGTGCAATACAATACAAAACATGACAACACAGTACAACACAAGGCAATACAGTATGTGTGTTTCCACCAACTGCTGTTCACATGTCTGTTTCTTCACAAACCACGCCTTCTTGACAAATCCCTCCCTTCTACTGCAGAAGTTCTCAAGCCTACCTCATCACTGCAACTCTGTAGTTCTCACATTCTTTGATGTACAACTGCAGTTTCAGCATTAATGATAGTGCCAGTGAGCCCTGGTATGACCTCACTGATTAGCTAGGCTGTAACCAATGGCAGCAGTGGTGTCAGTCTATAAGATCGTTACTGGCCAGGTTAAATCCCACAAGTCATGACATCCTCTGTTTGCACGGCATCGTTGTCACATTCAGATTGATCAGAAAATCTTTCAGACACAAGTGAAGATCTGATGAACTTCTAGCCCTGTCCCTCCCCCCCCCCCCCCCCCCCCCCCCTTTCCTCCTTTCCCCTTTCCTCAGCTGATGATTTGGCAGACAGCGTTTTGTTTTGTTTGTTTTTGTGTTTTAAAGCTTGCCCCTAGGATGGTCAGATCAGGTTGTCTCCCTTCAGACCCAGGTGCTCATGTTGTAAAATTATCCTCGCGTAGTTTTCCAAATTCCAGTTCCAGAGTGCAACAGTAGGAAGACAGAACTCTGACAGTCCACTTCATGATTTACACGAAAAATGTTTTCTTGGTGTCGTTTGACATATAACACTTCAGTTGAAGCTGCCTCTGAAATTAAGTTAAAAAAAAAAAAAAGTGCTTCCGAGTTCCATCAGGGAGACGTGTGGCTTTGTGAATTGCCTGTCTGCTATTTCAGCCTGGTGTCACAGCTGGACGTGAAACCAACTGTTCTCATGAGTCATGTCTGAACACTCCACAGTCTGATCACATGGATCACATGTGAACACTCCACAGTCTGATCGCATGGATCACATGTGAATACTCCACAGTCTGATCGCATGGATCACATGTGAACACTCCACAGTCTGATCGCATGGATCACATGTGAACACTCCACAGTCTGATCACATGGATCACATGTGAACACTGAACAATCCACTCACAAGGGTCACACAGGAACACTAAACAATCGACTTGCAGGGGTGACATGTAAACACTGAACAGTCTACTCACAGGGGTCACATGTGAATACTGAACAATCCACTCACAAGGGTCACATGTAAACAATGAACAATCCACTCACAAGGGTCACATGTAAACAATGAACAATCAACTCAGAAGGATCACATGTGAACACTGAACATCCACTCACGAGGGTCACATGTGAACACTGAACAATCCACTCACGAAGGTCCACATGTGAAACACTGAAACAATCCACTCACGAGGGTCACATGTGAACACTGAAACAATCCACTCACAAGGGTCACATAGGAACACTAAACAATCCACTCACAGGGGTGACATGTGAACACTGAACAATCCACTCACAAGGGTCATATGTGAACACTGAACAATCCACTTACAAGGGTCACATGTGAACACTAAACAATCCACTCACAAGGATTACATAGGAACACTAAATAGTCTGTTCACATGCGTCATATATGAACTCTAGACACTAGACTAGTCCATAAAAAGGTCACGTATGAACGCTGAACGGTCTGTACACATTGTCCATCTGAACACCTAGCCAGTGTGTTTACATTATTCACATCTGAACACTAAATGTGTTCATATTGCTCATATGTAAAAATAAACCAGTCCGTTCACATTGGTCACATATGA
>JADBJO010011678.1:15000-28078 GCA_016801955.1 Conus betulinus | reverse complement strand
CCCCTTTCTCTGTTTCTAATATAAAACATAGATATAGATGTAGTATGTATATGACACCACACACAGCAGCACACACCCCACCCACACAACAACACACACACACACACACACACACGGATCTGTAAGTTTCCATTGTAACCCTGTCGGCCTCTATATTCCTGGTACCCCCTTCTCCTCGCACTCTCGCACCTCTCCCCGCCTCACACTCCCCCCATACCCCCCCGCCCCGCCTCCCTCCCCCCCCACCCCCCCCCCCCCCACACCACCACACACAC
This sequence comes from Conus betulinus, assembly GCA_016801955.1. NCBI lineage: Eukaryota > Metazoa > Mollusca > Gastropoda > Neogastropoda > Conidae > Conus > Conus betulinus. The sequence goes on along the minus strand of JADBJO010011678.1, from coordinate 27,803 downwards.
ACACTATCTTGGACCCACTTCACACTTTTCCCTTGTCATTTTTTTGTTTTTCTATCTTTTACCTGTAGAATTTCGTTTTTTGTTGTTGTTGTCGTCGTCCGTCTCTGTTGTTATTGTTTGTTGTTGTTGTTGCTGTTTGTTTGTTGTTGTTCTTCTTCTTCTTGTCTTGTTCTTGGTTTCTTCTTTCTTCTCTTCTTCTTCTTCTTCTTCTTTTTTCTTCTTTGTCTCTTTCACAATTTATCATTCCTATTCTTATCGTATTTCACAACCATTGCAAGTCATCACTATGATGTAATAATTGCTTCGTTGCCATATCCAAGGTTTCGTTCTGTCTACTTTATTTTACACGTTTCTAGTCTTTCTTTGATCATGTGTCTCTCATGTGCTTGCCATATGTGTCTGTGAGCTAGGTATGTCTCTGGTCCAATCTGCCGTATCCATTGCGTGCTTTTCTAGCATTTGCACCGCATGGAATAGTACTGCTGAAAGATGAGTGAAATTAGCTGGCAGGATTGGAATCCCCTGAGGTCGTAATTTTCTGAGCCTGTGCCTGTGCCTTGTGTGCGTGTGCGTGTGTGTGTGTGCGCGGCGCGCGCGCTTCCGTGAATGACTCTTGTGTGTGTGTGGTGTGTGTGTTGTGTGTGTGTGTGTGTGTTTGTGTGTGGTGTGTGTGTGGTGTGTGAGGGAGAGAGAAAGAGAGAGAGAGAGAGAGTACCACACACGCACGTGGCAGCGCGCGGGCTACCGATGCGTGCTATTCAGTGTTTACTGATTGATTGATTCCTCATGTCCCCATTGCACAGACTTAATGCACTTGCTACACGAAACGTGACTGCGTGTTTTCAGTGAGGTCAGTTTCTAGCTATTGACCAGGGGCCATCACGATTCATGGTTTCGCCAGTCTGTGCCTCCAGTCCCTTAAACCCTACCACTCTCCATCCCACCCCTCCCCCCCCCCCCCACCCCCCCCCCCCCCCATCCCCCTCATCACCTGTACTGACCTTCATTCCTTCCCCGTCCCAGACCTACCCCTCCATTCCTCTCTCTCTCTCTCTCCTCTCTCTCTCCACTCTCTCTCTCTCTCTCTTCCTCTCTCTCTCCTCTCCCTCCCTCAGTCTCTCTCTCTCTCTCTCCTCCTCCCTCTCTCATCTCTCTCTCTCTCTCTCGTTCATTTGGATTGGGATGGTATTCATATGAATATCACCAGCTTCTAAGCAGGAAATCACTCACCATCTGCGTGAAAAGGATCCCTGTTTTTATCATGAAATACAGAAGTATTTTAAATGATATATCGTTTATGCGTTAGTTTGATAATCATCTGGTTTTCTTTAGACATATTTTCAATCGTGAGGATGTTATCAGACCAGTTGTTTTTATACATTTAAACAGATTGTTATCAGGAGGTGGTCATTTTTGTCTCTAACTTTCCCACCACTCTGCGCTAATTTCAGGGTCTGCTTTGCCACGGAGGCTGGTGGCTTCGAATCTAAGCAGACCCATACAGTATTTGTGGATCATGCGTATTGCCAAGCCAGCAGTTACCGGGCGTCGTTAAATGCAGTATGGGCTCACATGGGAGGTCTATAGTCACACACTTCAGCTTCCTCTACCTAATGGATGCATTCCTGAGAAAGTATGAGCTCAAAATTTAATGACAGCACTCGCAGGTGTCTGTATCTCTTGGGCCTGTTTGACGCCCTTGGGTACATTTTGAAATGACGCGAACCGATTAAAGCTCTGTCATGTAGTCGCATCAGACGAATCTCTGATCTTCACAGCATCATCGTCATTGTTTTTGATGACCTGTCAAATTCTGTGTCATTGCTTTTGATGACCTGTCAAATTCTGTGTCATTGCTTTAATGACCTGTCAAATTCTGTGTCATTGTTTTTGATGACCTATCACATTCTGTGTCATCTGTTTTTGATGACCTATCACATTCTGTGTCATTGTTTTTGATGACCTATCACATTCTGTGTCATGTTTTTGATGACCTATCAAATTCTGTGTCATTGTTTTTGATGACCTATCAAATCTGTGTCATTGTTTTTGATGACCTATCAAATTCTGGGGTCACTGTTTTTGATGACCTATCAAATTCTGTGTCATTGTTTTTGATGACCTATCAAATTCTGTGTTACTTTTGCTTTTGATGACCTATCAAATTCTGTGTCACTGCTTTTGATGACCTATCAAATTCTCTGTTACTGCTTTACTGCTTCTGATGACCTATAAAATTCTGTGTGTCACTGCTTTTGATGACCTATCAAATTCTTTCTCTGTTTTTGATGACCTATCAATTCTGTCACTGCTTTTGATGACCTATCAAATTCTGTGTCACTGCTTTTGATGACCTATCAAATTCTGTGTCACTGCTTTTGATGACCTATCAAATTCTGTGTCACTGCTTTTGATGACCTATCAAATTCTGTGTCACTGTTTTTGATGACCTGTCAATTCTGTGTCACTGTTTTTGATGACCCTGTCACATTCTGTGTCTCTTGATCCACTGTTCCTGTCATGGCTTGAGTCTCGACTTCCCCTTCTACATGACATGACAGCTGCGTGCAGTCAGACGGGTGGAGCGTGTGCCAAATGAGCCGATAATGCTGATTTCATATATTTGTGGAGGTTGGACTTTTTGTTTATAGTTTGAAAACCCTCTGTGTCAATATAGCAGTTGATGGATATCCAGTTCATTCAGGGGAGGCTTTGGGGAGACGGAGAAAGGTCAAAATCAAATCAAATCAAATCAAGTTTCTACGTTAAGCCTTGTCAGCCATGGGAGAAGGGTGGGCTCTGCCTTTCACAGAGCTGTGAATTGACGCAGTGAATTTCTATGGCCATAACGCTACAGGACAATGCCTTGAACTTCTAATCCCTGCATGCATGTCCATCGTACTTTCGTGTCGAAGTTAGAAAAAGGTCAACAAGTTCAGGGCGACTGTCGCTGGGTGGACACTGAGGCAACTTTCCTCCAGAGGAAGCCACACTCATGCTGGCCCTGAGAATGAGCATTCATTGTTGTCAGTAGAAGAGGCTTCGTGGGTGGTTTTCTGCGAAAGTTGGTGGACACTGAGGCAACTTTCCACCCAGAGGGAAGCCACACTCATGCTGGCCCTGAGAATGAGCATTCATTGTTGTCAGGTAGAAGAGGGCTTCGTGGTGGTGGTCTGCGAAAAATGGTGGACACTGAGGCAACTTTCCTCCCGAGGAAGTCCTCTTGTTGTCCTGGCAAATGTACTTTGTGTTCAATGTGTATGTTCATGGAAATAAAACTATTTAAACGAAGAGGGAAAGCCATACTCATGCTGGCCCTGAGAATGAGCATCATTGTTGTCAGTAGAAGAGGCTTCGTGGGTGGTGTTCTGCGAAAGTTGGTGGACACTGAGGCAACTTTCCACCAGAGGGAGCCACACTCATGCTGGCCCTGAGAATGAGCCGCCATTGTTGTCAGTAGAAGAGGCTTCGTGGTGGTGTTTCTGCGAAAGTTGGTGGACACTGAGGCAACTTTCCCCCAGAGGAAGCCACACTCATGCTGGCCCTGAGAATGAGCCGCCATTGTTGTCAGTAGAAGAGGCTTCGTGGGTGGTGCTCTGTGAAAGTTGGATCACAACAGGCGTCACTGAGCACCGTCTAAAGTGACTCAGCATCAGTGTAGTGTGTCTCGTCTGGCCAGTTTTGCCCAGTCATGACCAGATGTAGATGCCCCTTCGGGCTTCTGACGTTGAGATAAGCGCAGAACAGTCTTGGTTGCTGTGCGCGTGCCTTTTGGAACAGCAGCGTTGGAATATTGCCGTTGAGTAGACACAGAAGGTGAGGCAGCAAAATATAATAATTGATATTAAAAAAACATAGATAATAAATAAATACATACATACAGAAATCAAAATGAATAAACTGTAAATATCTAACTTCAGGCCACTATTGTATTGGACTTTGGAACTAAAATGGAACCGTACAGGCATTATCATTACGGCTCCAGTGCAGACTCACTTCAGTGTGCAAGATGGAAAGGCGTTGCTTCATAGTAGCTGTTGTCAAACATTAACTTCATTGCAGTCTATCTGAAGGCCAATGATATGCCTTTGTTGTTGTTGTTGTTGTTCTTTTCTTCTTCATCATCTTAGCTTTTGACACACTGTCCTGCAAAGACATCCTAATCGAAAGAAGTAAAAATAAAACCGACCAGTTCTCAGGCCAAAATTTCATGACAAATTTAATAGACCATTACTGATATCAAATGAAAAAAAAATTCATGGGTGTAGAGTTATTATGAGGAAAATTAACAATTTTCAGGCCAAAATTCTACTGTGATCCACACAGAATAACAAACATTACACGAATTATGTAAAAGAATGTAGACTTCCTGTGAGGAAACATCGAAGATTTTTGCTTATGATGAAAACCAGCTCTTTTCCCACAAACGACTCTTCTTGCTTGATGAAAAATCACCTTTTCCAAGACAAAAATGAGTTATTTTCCAGATGTAATCACTTCTCTTCATCTGAAAACTACTCTTTTTCCACACCTCTTTGAAAATCAACTGTTTTCCACAGAGAGAAAACGACTCTTTTCCACTGGATCATAACAATCAATTGTTTGCCACAGATCAAAAATGATTTTTTTTACACCGATGAATTCAACTGTTTCCCACAGATCAAAACAACATTCAACTGATGACATTGTTTCCACTGTGTGTAGGACGTCTTTCCACTAATGAAACAGAACTCTTTTTACCGTTGACAAGGACTCTTTTCCACTACTGGCGAAATCAATTCTACTCCACCACTAGAGAAACGACCGTTTTCCAATGACGAAAATCAATTCTTGTGCATGCCGAAAAAAAGATTGATTTTTGTTATCACGAAGATCCTGTCAATGCAGACCTTTTGGCACAAGCAAATCCCCTCCATTACAGTGGGATTCAACCGACTATAAGCAGAGCACCGCCACCTAAAGGCCAGTCCCCTCCGAAGAAAAGAGCTGGCAGCGTGCAAGCGGAAGGGGAAATGGGGGGAGGGGCTGATGAGAATGGGGGTATGGGTGGGGGAGGACATACATAATGAACGGCAACGGTCAGCTAAGGCCAAGCAGGAAGGACAAGGGGAGGGGGTAGGAGGGGAGGAGGGGGAGGGGAGCGGAGGGACAATACTGCGTCCTCGCGCTATTACACGTCATGACCAACATCCCTACACCTCTGCACTGTTCTCGCAATTCTCCCTTCCCCCCCTCTCCCCTCCTTCATGCTTCCCCTTCTCTCCCGCCCACTCTTAACTTCCCTCCTCACTTACCTTTCTCCCACCCACCACCCCCCAATCAATAGAAGGTCAAACCTAAGTAAGTTGGCATCAGTTGCCATGGCAATTCCCTCCCTTCTCTCCCATTTTGCCCTGCTCCCTTCTCCCCTTCTCAGCTGGGATGGCATCGGTTCCAACCGAAATACTTCCATCCCCTCTTCTCTACTCTCTCTCTCTCTCTCTTCTCCCTCTCTCAATCTCTCTCGCTCTCTCACACACACACACACACACACACACACACACACACACACACACAGAGACTCTCTCCTCCTCTCTCTCTCCCCCCCCCCCCCCCCCCCCCCCCCCACACACACACACACACACACATACACACCTCTTCAGTTGTTATTTTTCTTTTTTCTGAACATGGATCTTCCTCTTCCCCTTCTCCTGCCACTCTCTTCCCACCCCGGCGTCTCCCCCCCCTCCTGTCTCTCTCTAACAAAAGCCTCTCTCACCCCCCCCTCTCTCTCTCGCTTACACCACACACACCCCACACACACACACACACACCACACACAATCCACGCACGCATGCACGCATACATACGCACGCATACTCGCATTCACACACACACCACACACACACACACACACACACACACACACACACCACACACACACACACAAGCACGTACGCATGCACACATACACCACACGCCCGCAATGCACACACACACAACACACACACCACACACAAATACCACACACACCCCACACACAAGCACTCACGCATGCACGCATACACACGCACGCATGCACGTATTTACACACACACACACACACACACACACACACACACACACACCACACACCACACACACACACAGCTTGTTGATCTCTGAATGACGAAGGAGCTAAAACGAGAGTCTGGGGGGGGTGTTTTCCACTGACATTAATAAATTATTTAATGTTTGTGTGCTTCACTGAAAGCTGTTGTCAGCGTTGTTGTTGTGTTGTTTGTGCTGCTGCTGATCTTGCAACCCATGGCAGTCGTTCTTCAACATGAATGAATGTCAGGAACTTCTTTTTTTGTGTGTGGTAGCTTACAAAAGCTGGCGCTGAGCTCTAAAGACCCCTGCGTTTAACGGGCGCTCAGCACTTCCAACAGGCAGGGCGGAAAAGGAAAGGGATGGGGAGGGGAGCCGCAGAGGAAGAGGGAGAGTGTGGAGAGGGGAAGGCAGGCTGAACCTTGATGGGGCATTAGACGAGAAAGGGGTTTTAAAACCTGTGGCCCAATTCCAAGCAGACAGATACACACACACTGACAGTCAGATAGATTGATAGATCTATAGGTAGATAACCCTCTCCTCTCCCCTTTAAAGCCCCCTCCTCCTCCTCTCATTATCCTAATTCGAGATGTCCCTTCCGCATTGTATCTACAGCATGGTTGACTATGATCTTAATATGTACCAATCACAGGCGAGTGTACACAGTACAGCGAATCATGGTAGTTCCACACATATAATATCCTGTACAGATACATATAAATACAAGAGACACTGATGTAAAATGATGACCAAGTATTAAAAAAACTGAGTGTCTGATTCAGCTTCTTTTTTTGGTTAACAATCTAGTCAGCCTTGATGGCAGCTTGATTGTATCAGTTTGAGTTTCATCAGGGAAATGTCACTGGATGCAGACTTATCCATATATGCTACATCACATCCACAAAGTTACTGACTGATTGATTCCTAAGTGTTTCCACTTTACAGACTTAATGCAAGTACCACATGAAACGTGACAGCATATTTCCAGTGAGGTCAGTTTTAAAGCTATTGACCAGGGGTTATCACATATTCATCGTTTTGCCAGTCTGCCTGCAGTCCCTTCAACCCTACCACTCTCCACCCACCCCAACACCACCTCTCCACATCACACAGCTTTCACCTTCTGTGTCCCACCCTCACTCACCCCCATCTCTCTCCTCTCTCTCTCTTTCTCTCTCTCTCTCTCTCCCTAAACAGCAAGTATTCATATGGAATATCACCACCAATTTCGATGTATATATCATTAACTTTCTGCGTGAAAATGATCCTTTCTATCTTAAAAAAAAAGTCTTTCATAACAAACAAACTGTTTTTGGGGTTATTTTGATTATCAAACAGGTTTTCTTTTGACACCACAAACATATTTACATCAATGTGAGGATGTTCACAGCCCAGTTTTCTATACTACATTATGAACACAGCGTTATTAGGAGGCGTTCATTTGTCTAGTTTTTTTCGCATCCCTAAGATAGTGTCATGAGCTGCAGGTCACTGAAGCTTGTGGCCCTCGATATCCCAGTTGACACATACAACGTTTCTGAATAACGCCTAGTCCTGGGCCAGCTGCTCTTGGCAGTCACCAAGTGCGCGATGGTCTCACTGGAGTTACACACTCGACTTTCATTTTCTTAATGGATGCGTTTTCTGTGAAGGCTGAAGCTCAAAATTTAATGACCAACACCCTTAGATGTCTACATCTCTCAGGCGTGGTTGATGCTTTTGGGGTATATTTTGATATGAAGCATACATTATAGGATTCTGTCATGTAGTTTTCAGACCAAACTGGATCTTCACAGTATGATAATATCTTGATTGCTGTCATGTAGTTTCAGACCAAACTGGAATCTTCACTGTATGATAATATCTTGACTGCTGTCATGTAGTTTCAGACCAAACTGGATCTTCACAGTATATAATATCTTGACTGCTGTCATGTAGTTTCAGACCAAACTGGATCTTCACAGTATGATAATATCTTGATTGCTGTCATGTAGTTTTCAGACCAAACTGGATCTTCACAGTATGATAATATCTTGATTGCTTATGATGAGTATTAAATTCTATGTCCCTTGATACACTGCTCTCGTCAAGGCGTAAGTCTTAATATCCCTGCTACGTGAGATATTAGAGAGGGCTGCACTCAAATGCCTTGAGGATGTGCCTGAGGAGTTGATAAACCCTGAATCAAAATTACTTGTGGTGATTCGACATTTCTAAATTGAAAACCCTTTGTGAAAAGACAGCAGTAAATAGATACCTGATTCAGTTCAAAGCAGGCTGAGACAGTGGAAGGAGATGGGTTTGCTTTGCCTTCAACACTGCCATAGCCTTGACATGGTGATTTTCTAACAACCATGCGTCTAACACTTACAGGCATAAGGCTAAGTGACTAGATCTGAAAAAACTTCTAATTCTCCTCATGCATGCCCATCGTACCTTCGTGCAGAAAGTCTTAAAATGTCAAAAGTTCATCAGGATTGTTGCTGGATGGACATAGGAGGCAGCCTTCCTCTGGAGGGATGCCTCGCTCATGCTGGCCCTGAAAGCTAAGAAATCATTGTCGTCAATAGGAGAGACGTCGTGGGCCATGTTTTTTGCACATGTTGGATCAAAACATCCACCTTTGAACAGCACCCAAAAGTGACTCAGCATCAGTGTAGTATTTCGTCTGGCTGCTTGCCTCATTATGACCTGACGTAGATGATCTTTCCAAGTTCTGGAGTTGAAATAACTACAGAACAGCCTTGATGTTTGTTATGCTGTGGAATTCCGAAGAACAGCGTTGGAATATTGCCGTTGAGTAGAAACAGAAGACGAGACAGCTAATAAAAAGATAAATAAATAAAACAAAATGGGTGTCTAACTTTTATAGCCAATATTGTCTTGGACTTTATTCTTTTTTTTTTTTAACAGAAATGGAATCATATATGGACCAAAATGACGACTGCTGTGCAGATTCATTTGAGTGTGCCATACAGAAAGGCATCACATAATCATAAAAGCTGCCAAACATTAATTTCAATGCAGTCGATGTGGTGGAGACAGATACATCATTTTTGGTTGTTGTTATGTCATGACACTATGACCTTATCAAAAGTAATAAAATGATCAGTTCTTTCGCTAAAATTTCAAAACACAATTACTTATATTAGATGAAAAGAAATTCATGGATGTAGAGTTATGATGAGAAAAATTAATTCTGATGTCAAAATAATATGGTAATCCACAGAAGATAATCAACATTACATGAAAATTATGGTTCAAAGCATACAAACACTTTCTTTGAGAAAACAATGAATTGCTTATGGTAAAAAACCAACTCTGTTTCACAGATCAAGGAATGTTTTCCCCAAGATAAAATGAATGAATGATTTTCCAGGATGAAAATAACTCCTCTCGTCTCTGGAAGAAACACTTTTTCCAACGACGAAAATCGACTTTTTTTTCCACAGATGATAATCAATTCTTTGCTACATATCACAAAGACGTGACCGCTGGTAATTCAACTGTTTTTCCACAGATCTAAACAACATTCAACTGATGACATCAACTCCTTTCCACTGTGTATATGACCTCTTTCCACTGATGACAGTGAATTCTTTTCGTTACTGAAAACGATTCTTTTCACTACCCAAGAAATCAAATCTTTTACACAAGGAAATGACCCTTTTTCCAGTCAGGACAAACCACTCTTCACCATGGTCAAAAAAAATCTTGTCACGAAGATACTGTCAATGCAGACCTTTTAGCTCAAGCAAATACCAGTACACAGCGGGAGAGGAACACAACCAAACATTAGCTGATGCCACCTGCACGTCAGGGGGGCACAGAAACAACAACAAAAAAAGCTGGGAGAAGCTTTGGAGAGGAGAGGAGAGGAGGGGGGAGGGGGAGGGGGGCAGGTGGATGGAAGTAGTATGGAGTGGGATGTAGTAGGCAGATACAAGAGGAAGGGCAATGGCAAGATAAAGGCCAAGCAAGAAGGACAGATTGGGGAGGGGGGGGGGGGGAAGGTCAAGTCCTGTTCTTCGCTCCAGTACAATTGCACCATCAGCCAACATCTCTACATCTCGTCACTGCCCTCATGTTCTCCCCACCCACTCCCTCCTTTTCTCCTTCCTCTCCCTTCCCCTCAACCACCCTCCCCTCCCTCTCACTTTCAATCGATAGAGGTCAGACCCAGTAAGTCGGCATCACTGCCATGGAAATCCCCCCCCCCCCTCCCCTCCCTCTTTGGCCCTGATCCCTTCCCTCGTCCCTTGCCTACTCATATGGCATCAGATCCGGCAGAAATACCCCCCCCCCCCCCTCTCACCTCAACGCACAAACACCTCCTCTGTTATGTTGTTTCTCTTCCTCTCTGAACGTAACACCTCCCCCACCCCACCAACCCTCCTCCCCCCTTTATTTCTCCATACCCCCCAACACACACACCCCCCCCCCTCCACCTCTCTTTCCAACAATAATCACATTCACACACACACACACACACACACACACACCACACACCACACACACACACACATGCATGCATGCATGCATGCATGTATGCATGCATGCATGCACTCATGCATGAATACACACACATATTCAGAGAGAGAGAGAGAGAGAGAGAGAGAGAGAGAGAGAGAGAGAGAGAGAGAGAGAGAGAGAGAGAGAACGAAAGAAAGAGCTCCTAGACTGACCTCTGAATAAAGAAGGAGCTAAAACGAGAGCTTAGGGGAGCTTCCACTGACGTGTAATATATAATGGCTGGGTGTGCTTCTCAGAAAAACTGTTTGTGGTGTTGCTGTTGTTTCTGTTCTTGCGCCCCTAGCAGTCGCTCTCTTTCACATGAAGCATGTGTCAGCAGTTCCCATCGTTTTTAATGTCAGCTACACGCTGGCACTGAGCGCTAACAAAAAACAACCTGCGCCTAACGGGCTCTGGGCATTTCCAGCGGCATGGAGGGAGAAGGAGAGGAATGGAGAGGGAAGCCAAAATAGAAGAGGGGCAGGTGAGAGTGGAAGGTAGGAGTGGGCGAGTGGGCCTTGAGGGGGGGCGGTAGGGGGGGAGGGGGGGGGGGGAGGCAGTCAGGAATTTGGGAAACGTGTGGCCCAGCTCCAACAGACAGATACATAGTTCGATAGACATAGGGACAGTTAGATAGATCGATAGATCAATCGGTATACAGATGATCCTCTCTTTCTTCCCTTAACGCCCACCCTCTCCTCCTCCTTGCACTCCCTCACTGTGAAAGGTGTTCCACATGGTAACTCCAACCGGTCAATTACGATCTTGATATGGCCTAATCACAAGAGAAGCAATGCACCGCACAGCCAATCATGTAGATCCACCCATGTAATCCCCTCCTGATACACACAAATACAGGAGATAAAGATGTAACATGGTGACCAAGTTACAAAAAAAAAAAAAAAAAAAAAAACTTAGCGTCTGATTCAGCTTCTTTTTTCGTTAAAGATCTTTTCATAGCCAACATGTCTGTAAGAGCTACACGTCAGAAAGAGGATCTTTCCTAATGATGTACCACCATTATCTTATTTTGTTTTTTTTCTCCATAAATCATAAAACAAACATGACCCCCTTTGCATCCCTGAAGTTATTCACCTGCCAAGTTCATGGTTAGTGATCCAACCTCGCAATACATGCACAATGATTCTGAATCGTGATCAACGCAGTCTCTTCTCAGTGGTCATCATCAATGAAGGCTTTGTGTGAGCCATTCGCACCATGGGAGATGGGGGAAACTGTTTCAAATGACAGGCAGGATGGGTGAGTCAGTCACCAGTGCTGGGCAGCGTGTCATGTTCATCCTAATGCTCACTCTTTGGGGACAGGCTGGCCCCAAAGAACTGAGGCTCAACACTTCGTTTTGAACGGCAGGTTTTGAGGAGAAGTCGAAGCGAACTACGCCATGTCAAGAGAAGTGAAAGCAGTCACCTCTATCTACAATGTGCATATAGTGTTGTTCAGGGCCTCTGCCATCAACCCAACAATGAACAGTGAAGGAAATAATCGTTAGCCCTACCTTTGAAATACCTTAAAAGCTGTGTGAAAGTTTTTTGTTTGTTTGTTTTTCAATTTCCTAATATGAAACGATTTACAAACTAACAGAAACAAAACTACAAAAGTAATATCAACTTACAACACAATTACTTAAACATTAAAAAAAATCCCAGCTTGTGAAAGTTAGAAAAGCAAGGATAATCAAAACTCAATAAACATGAGAGGAAAACTTAAACAATATAATTTTTTGTGGAAATATCCTTAGAAACAAAACAAAAAAGTAAACAAGAAAAGAAATAAGGAACGAAAGAGTGAGTAAGTAAGTAAGTAGTAGTAGTAAGTAAGTAAGTAAATAAGTAAGTAAAAAAAAAAAAACACACAAGAAACAAAAGCAAAAAGGATAAGATAATTGAATTCTGACACAAAGTGGTCCTAAGAGAATCATAAACACAATACATACACGACAACACTAAATGTGAAGTCATTATGAAGAGACATCAACGTGTTTTACCCTGATGACAATCAGCTCTTGCCCTGAAATAAACCTGACTCTTTTTCTACTGATAAAAATCAAGTCTTTTCCACTGACAAAACTGATTTCTCCACCCATAAAAATCTACCGTTTTTTTTTTCACAAATAAAGTTTTTTTCCCCTTTGATGAAAACCTTACAGATAAAAAAAGTAACCTTTCTATTGATTAATCAAAAAACAACATATGTTCACAAAA
>JADBJO010011678.1:0-12500 GCA_016801955.1 Conus betulinus | reverse complement strand
ATATTGGTGAAATTCTTACAGAGAAAAACCCCTTCCAATTGCTAAAATCAGCTTTTTACCACCGATAAGAATCACGTTTCAATTGATCAAAAGTGGCTCTTAGATGAAAATCCCTCTTTTTTTCCACTGAGGAAAATCAGTTCTCTGCAACAGGGTAAATGACTCTTTTCCACAGACGAAAATCAATTCTGTTCCAGGTTTGAAAAATTACTCCTGTCACGAAGATGATGACAATGCAGTCTCCCTGGCACAAGCCAATTCCATATACAGTGGAACACAACAGGCTGATCCTTGGCTAATGCCATCGTGAGGTCCAGGCAGTGCAGACACAAGGAGTGATTGTGGGATGGGGCGAAATAGGTGGAAGTCGGGGTTGGGAGAGACATATATGATGAATAGCCACGGTCAGATATAGTTCAAGCACGAAAGACCGCCCTTGCCAACAAATACTGGCTGCACACCAGAAATCAATGCAACAAGGCCTTGCTTGAGGAGTCGAGTATTTATAGACTGGCGCAATGAGATTGTTTTGAGAATGTTCATTGTGTCTGAAATTCGATTCCTCTCATTTTCTGTTATAATTATGGCCATAAACAAGCCAGGCGGTTCTAAGCAAACAGCTATTAAAATAAAAAAAAATGGGGCTACTTGGGCGTTTCCAGCTGGTACAAAGATAGGGTCATGGGCGAGTGCAAAGGCCTGAAATGTGACGTCAACTAAGGGGAAGGTCATGCATCTGAGGATTGTGATTTCATCGGTGAAAATCCCCTCCAAACCAAGGATACTAATTGGCGGGGATTTTTTCTTTAGATGAAGTATCCGTTTAACATTAAATACTGGGTCAAAATTATGCTAGGCTTCAAAAACGCTTACATTGGTTATATAGTGTTTCAGTGCAAAATCCTAAATGCGGCGTTTGGCCATGTTCTTCTTTTCCCCCCCCCCCCCCCCCCCCCCCCCCCCCCCCCCCCCCCCTCTGTGCAATGTTACCACACAACTAACTTCCCGAGTCTCGCCATCCCCAGTCCACCCCCCATCTCCACTCTCTGCCCCCATACTGCCCTTCCTGGTATCTCATAACTTCTCTCTGCGACAGTTACTTCTCTCGTCCGCCCAATCAATAGACAGTCAAACCCAAGTAAGATGGCATCAGTTTGCCATACAATCACCCCCATTGCCCCGTTTTCGCCCTGTCCCCCCCCCCCCCCCCCCCCTCCCCACTCTCCCAAGTTCAGATGGCTTCAGTTGATATGGAAATACCTCCCCCCCCCCCCCCCTCCACACACACACACACACACACACACACATCCTCTGTTACCATTTCTCTCCTTTAACACATGCCAATTTCCCCTTTCATCCCACTGCCATCCCATCCCCATCTCTCTCTCTCTCTCTCTCTCTCTCTCTCTCTCTCTCTCTCTCTCTCTCTCTCTCTCTGGAACACAGACACACATCATTACACGAAGACTGCTGAATGACGAAAGAGCTACAAAGACAGTGTGTGTGTGTGTGTGTGTGTGTGTGTGTGTGTGTGTGTGTGTGTGTGTGTGTGTGTGTGTGTATGCACGCGTGCGCGCGCGTGTGTGTGTGAGGTTGGGTGGGAGGGGTGTTCACAGACGTCTGACATGTCTGTGTTTATCACTAAACTAGTGCTGAAGTTGTTGTTATTGTTGCTGTTGTGGAAGATGTTGTTATTGTTGCTGTTGTTGCTTTTCACGCTTGGCAGTTGTATTTTGTTGTTATTGCTTTTGCTGCCCTCAGTAATCGATTTGTTTTCATCGTTTCTGCTTTGTTTTGTTTCGTTTTGTTTTGCTTTGTTCCTTTTACACATGAAGTGCGTGCAACACAACAGTGCCAGCGCTGATCTCTAAAGACTGCCTGAAGCAGCGTTGGGAATTTCAATGGCAGGGATGGCTAAGAGTGGAAGACGAGACCAAAGGAGAAGAGATGGGGAGAAACCTTTTGAAACCATAAGGGAAAATCTGTAAAAGTATCCAGGCATCCATCCATCAACAGACTGTATTTTTGCACAAACCTTAAATAGTCTCAATGAGAAGGATGTTAACTATAGTTAAGCTGCTAGGGTCAATCGATAAGTTTTCCTGTAATATATTCTTCAAATTGTTTGTCAGATTCAGCTCATCCTTGTCTATGGCCACTGAAATTTGGTGTCTCTCTGATCATAAGGAAATAACAACAGAAAGAGTGCGTGTGTTTGCCACAGAGAAAGTTCTTGGAGTGATGTTGATGTACCCAGACACTTGATTTTGGGAGAACCTGGCAGAGGTCCAGTGTTTGCACACACACAAAGTTCGTTGTGTTAGTTTACTGGCCTAGACTAAACTCACTCACTGATCACAGGCTGCCTACAATGGTGGAACAACATGCAGTTAGCATGTGCTGTCTATGAAATACACCTCTTGGGTTTGCAAACTCTGCAATATTCTCACCCACCTTGGTTTCAATACTGTAGGGGAAACACAAGACTTTGCCAATGTCAATGCCTTTCTTTGCGAATTTAGACACAGGCTAATCTAATCAAACACTTGACACTGCTCTCTGAAGCTACATTCTCTTCTCGTTTGTTTACATGTTCGTTCCCAACGCAATCAAGATTTATCATTCAGTTTGTATGTTTGCCAAACTAAACACATATACATAATGAGGAAAATATTCAGGCCTACTACATTCAAGGCTCGCTTCTTTAACTTCAATCAAGCAATAAAGCGTGGGAATAGTCAAAAACTGCTCTGTAATGAAACTGGTTACAGCTGTAATGAAACTGAAATCCGTGTTGTCTTGATCTGTCCAAAATTTCAATCTCAAAGAATCGATTTACTTCCCAAGCATATGTGCATATGTTATAGCCAATCATCAATGCTCCGATTTAGTTTACTGAGGGCAGTTTGGCGACCACACCATAACAACAACAAAAAAAAATATCCGCTTTTTAAATTTTTGTCTTGAAACAACGTTGCATTAATCTCAAGTTATAATTTGTTTTGCTGTGCATGTCTTGAATTTGAAAGAAACATTTTCTCTCTTCTTTTTTTTTTTTTTCGTGTATGTACATTTGTGCTATTTCATACTTATCATCGACTCTATGAAATGGACCTCAGGCTTCTACAACTAACCATTCCGAAGCCTTGAGTACTGAATTCTCTCGGTCTGTCCACCCACACCACTTGAGGCGACAGAGCATGTCCTATCCACATAAACACCCTAATCACAGAGAGAGAGAGAGAGAGAGAGAGAGAGAGAGACAGACAGACAGACAGACAGACAGACAGACAGCTAGGCAGCCAGACAGCTAACCACCAGCCAAACAGACTGACAGAGACAGACAGACAAAGGCAGAGAAAGAGAAATAGAAGCAAAGAGAGATAGAGAGTGAGAGAGTGAGAGAGGAGAGCGAGAGAGAGAGGTGAGGGAGAGAGAGACAGACAGACAGACAGAGACAGACACGAGATAGACAGAGACAGACACAGAGAGAGCGAGAGACAGAGACAGAGAGAGAGAGAGTCTTTTTACTTTTTAACAATCATGTTAAAGAACCCGTAGCAACGAAACATTTGTTCCTTACTAATTGCTCTTGAACGAAAAAAAAAAAACCCAAAAAACTCCCGGACCTTCCCGAGGTACAGCCAGTTTCAAATCAATACATGAAGAAGACGGGAGAGAACGAGGCAGAGAAGGGAGGAAGGTAAACAGACTGAAGTTCCATCATAGTACCAATTTTCCATTCCATCATCAAAGCAGTCTGTCATCCTAATCATAAAACCAGCCTGACATCCCATCATTAAACCAGTCTGGCATCCTATCATTCATGTTCCCTCGTAGAGAGAAATCGGACTTCCGTTAAAACGTAAGTGATAAAGCCCGCGCGCGCGCGTCGCGCGCGAGAGAGAGAGAGAGAGAAGAGAGAGAGAGAGAGAGAGAGAGAGAGAGAGAGGAGAGGGGAAGGATACTACCGTGTAGGAGAGAGAGAGAGAGAGAGATAGAGAGAGAGAGAGAGAGAGAGATAGGGAAGGAGACTACTACCGTGTAGGATAGATAGAGAGAGAGAGAGAGAGAGAGAGAGATATAGAGATAGAGAGAGAGAGAGAGCATGACATAGAGACAGAGACTGACAAGGACCGAGCGAGGGAGAGAGGGAAGGAGGGGGAGGGAGGGAGAGACAAACAGAGATAGAGAGAGAGAGAGAGAGAGAGAGAGAGAGCGAGAGAGAGATAGAGAGAGATAAGAGAGAGAGAGACCGAATGATAGCAACGGGTGATAATAAGAAAAGACAAAACCAAGAAAAAATCATTGAGAGAGTGATAGAAACTGAGGGTGAAAGAGAGCTAGTTGATAGTGCAGGAAGGATATTAGACTGATACCCAAACAGATTGAGCAGACAGGCAGAAAGGCAGACAGCCAGAACAAGAAGTGCCACACACACAAAAAAGCTAATACATTATCACATCATTGAACGACAAACAAGAAACGCAACAGACATTAGAGACCATACTTTGGGAACATTTGATAACACAGAAGAGGAAATGCCACAGAAAATACAGAACACACAGTAGAACTTGGACAACCCCAAAAAGATGAAGTACCACAAACAACAGAGAGCACGTTAAAGAATACTAGATAACACGGCACAGGAAGTACCACGCACAATAAACAGCACGATGAAGAACACTGTATAACACGGACCAGGAAGTGCCACAGACTTTAGAGAACACGCCGAAGAATACTGAATAGCACGGGACAGGAAGTATCACAGACAAAAGAGAGCACGTAGAAGAGCACTGGATCAGGTAAAAGGGAGTACCATAGACAATAGACGCATGCTGAAGAACACTGTGTAACACGGAACAGGAAGTGCTACAGACAACAGAGAAAAAGCTGATGAACACTAGATGACACGGAACAGGAAGTATCAAAGACAATTGAGAGCACATTGAAGACCACTGTACAACATGGAACAGAAGTACCACAGACAGTAGAGAACATGCTGAAGAACACTGGATAACACGGAACAGAAGGTATCACAGACAACAGACAGCACGCTAAATGGCACTGGATAACACGAACAGGAAGTACCAGAAACACTAGAGAGCACGCTGAAGAACACTAGGTAACACGGAACTGGTAGTATACAGACAATAGACAGCACGTTGAAGAACACTAGGTAACACGGAACTGATAGTACTACAGACAATAGACAGCACGTTGAAGAACACTAGGTAACACGGAACTGGTAGTACTACAGACAATAGACAGCACGTTGAAGAACACTAGGTAACACGGAACTGGAAGAACTGCATACAATAGGCAGCACGCTGAAGACCCTGTATAATACGGAACAGGAAGTACCACAGACACTGAGAACACGTAAAAGAACACTTTACAACGTGGAACAGAAAATAGCACAGACAACAGACAACATGCTGAAGAATAATAGAGAAAACGGAACAGGAAGAACTACAGACAACAGACAACTCGCTGAATACACTGTATACCACTGAAACAGGATACTGTAGACAACAGAGAACTCGCTAAAGATCACTGTATAACATGGAACAGGAAGTACTGCAGACAACAGAGAACACGCTAAAGAACACTAGATAACACAGGGAACAGGAAGTACCACAGAACATAGAGAACATGCTGAAGATACTGTATAACATGAAACCGGATACTGCACACAACAGAGAACTCGCTGAAGAACACTAGATAACACAGGGAACAGGAAGTACCACAGACATATAGAACATGCTGAAGAAACACTGTATAACATGAAACAGGAAGTTACTGCAGACACAGAGAACTCGCTGAAGAACACTAGATAACACAGGGAACAGGAAGTACCACAGACAATATAGAACATGCTGAAGAACACTGTATAACATGAAACAGGAAGTAATGCAGACAACAGAGAACTCGCTGAAGAACACTAGATAACACAGGGAACAGGAAGTACCACAGACAATAGAGAAACATGCTGAAGAACACTGTATACCATGGAACAGGAAGTACTGCAGACAACAGAGAACACGCTAAACCAACACTAGATAACACAGGGAACAGGAAGTACCACAGACAATAGAGGACATGCTGAAGAACATTGTATAACATGGAACAGGAAGTACTGCAGACACACAGAGAACACGCTAAAGACACTAGATAACACAGGGAACAGGAAGTACCACAGACAATAGAGAACATGCTGAAGAACACTGTATAACATGGAACAGGAGAACTGCAGACAACAGAGAACACGCTAAAGAACACTAGATAACACAGGGAACAGGAAGTACCACAGACAATAGAGAACATGCTGAAGAACACTGTATAACATGGAACAGGAAGAACTGCAGACAACAGACAACACGCTAAGGAAACAGATAAACACAGGGAACAGGGAAGTACACAGACAGGAGATCAGGAGATCTACGTTACAGGAGGATCAGGAGCAGGGGATCTACGTTACAGATTACAAACAGAACAGACAATCGTATACTGGATAACACGGAACAAGAAATGGTAGGCACAGACTACAAGACAATGCAGATATAAACCCGACAGAGAAATGTCACAGACCACAACATAACAGAATATCGAACACTGACTACCACGGAAAGGAGACTACAGAGAACACAATGTTACAAATACTGGACAACGTGTAACAGAAGATCTCACGGATTTCAGAAACCTCACAGTACACAACGCACAAAACAAACCAGGCAAGACTCACCCAAGCCCACTGGATAGAGCTCGCAGACCTGTCTAAAGGCACCGACGTCATCACCAGCCAAAAACGTCAACGACGACGGCTTTAACCTCCCGGCATGCACTCCTTGCTGCGGTCCCGGTCCCCTCCACGTCCACCATAGCCATCCCCCTCCTCATCCCCTTCCTCTGACCCCCTCTTCCCCTCCCCACAACAGCTTCTGTTCGCCCAGCCTTTTCACTCGTGCGCTCATCACCCGCGCCAAGGGAGCGCGCCCGTCGCCCCAACCCCGCCCAGCCCTGCGCCACCACGAGCTGCTGCTGCTCTCCAGGGGAGGAGGGCGGCGAGGAGGTCACCTCGGAGGCGGCAGTCCGGATGATGTCAGCTACCCTGTGGGCGAACACCTGGTTGCAAATTCCACGTGCCCCACGTCCACGTGCGGAGTCTGGAGCTCCGTCTGCTCGCGGACGTACTCGTAGAGGAGGTAGAGGAGGGAGTCCAGCCAGGAGGATGCGCCGCACAGACAACAGGCCAGCAGCCGCGTGGGCAACAGCTGATCGTCCGGATGCGAGGTGTAGTAGCCCCCAAAGCCCAGGACAGGGTGGTGCTTGGAGAGGTCCAGGTGTAGGGGATGGGCTTGCTCCGCTGGGGACAGCTGGTGGTAGCGGTGCTCGTGAGGGGGTCGAGGGCTGCCGTTCTTCACGCAGTCTGCCGCCGGTTTGGGGTTCTTGGGGCTCTTGGGGTCCGGGCAGGGGGGCGGCCCGCTGCGACGGCTGGCACCACGCAGTTGGGGTAGCCTGCAAAATATCGTCGTTATTATCATCATCATCATCATCATCTCAATCGTCGTCATCGCTATCATCATCATCATCTTCTTTTTCCTTCTTCTTCTCTTCTTCTTCTTCTTCTTTTTTATCATCATCATCATCATTATCATCATCATCACCATCATCATTATTGTCGTCAACATCAACATTATCATCATCGTCGCCATCGTCCCGTCGTAGTCGACGTCATCCGTCATCAGCATCATCATCTTCATCATCATCATCATCATCTTCCTCATCATCAGAATTTTACAGGGATCATTGCTATCATTACTACCTCCACCAGGAGATGATGCTTTTCGTCCGTGTTTTTTTGGTTGGCCTGTCTGGCGTGCATGATGATGTACCAACTACTGAACCTATTTTTCACAATACCACATGGAAATCAGAACGTGGACGAACTAAAAACTAAAACCAAGAAATATGGATCCGTGGCACGGATCGGAATCAGTGGGGCGAAAGTAGGCTTTGTTTCAAAATCGAGGTAGGCCTAGGATATACACTCTCCCCAGCGCTCTTGTCGTATTACTATTTTTTTTCCCTAATATATATACTAATATGTGGGTGTTTGATAAGTGTACGTGTACGCGAAGCGCATCTCTCTCTCTCTCCTCTCTCTCTCCCTCATCCCTCTCCCTCCCTGTGTGTGTGTGTGTTGTGTTTTTGTGTGTGTGTGTGTGTTTGTGTGTGTGTGTTGCGCGCGCGCGCGCCCAAACACAACCCTCATACACACCCACACACATAACACCACACACTCACATGCGCGCGCGACGCGTGCTTACCCCCCACACACTAAACTAAGTTTAGTGTCACGTTATCCTTTGGTGATTCTCTCTCTCTCTCTCTCTCTCTCTCTCTCTCTCTCTCTCTCTCTCACACACACACAACACACACACCACACCACACACACACACACAACACCACACACACACACCAACACTGGATGGATACTGAAAAAAAAATGAATGCGGGCGTATTAAGCCAGTCCATAAAGGGAACATAAACATTTGTCACAAACCGCGAGTCTGAGCCGACATTGTTTACACGATCGAACTTCAAAAGGGAATATTTATCACCTGTCAGCTCTCCACAGCATGTGACCGGAGCTGGCTCTTTGAATTCACGCCTCTAGGTGTGTGTGTGTGTGTGTGTGGTGTGTGTGTGTGTGTGTGTTGTGTGTGTTGTGTGTAGTGTGCGCGTCGCGCGTGCGCGCACGCGCCGGCACGTGTGTGTTAAAGAGAGTGGATAGAGAGACAGGAGGAAAAGACGGACAGGCAGACAGACAGAGACTAGAGAGAGAGCCAGAGAGACAACAACAGACAGACAGACAGACAGACAGGCACAGACAGACTCGGCCGACCGACAAAACACAAAGGACAGCAAGCAGACTGACTGAGTGACAACTAAGACAGCGAGTCTTTATTTCCTCCACGGGTAACCAGATGACCAATGTAAAAAGACGGATTTGACGGACAGACAGACAGACGGATCAACAGTTAAAGGGACAAGAGAGAATGTGCAGAACCCTTCTGAAGGTCAACCACGTTTAGAGCGAACCTCCTCCCAGCTGAGGAGGGAGAGACTCTTATTTAACTGTTTCTCATAATTTTATCACGGTTGTCGCCCCTAAATCATTCGGTACTGAGGCCGTTCCTATGGCGATCTTCATCACCGATTCGCACTGTCTTATGAGACAGGGCAAAGAAAAACCCACTTGAACGAATAATCAATCAGTTAATTCAGAGAAATAAACCGTTAACAACCATTCATCGCTTGATAAATCTACCTGAAGCTTCCTGTCTCCCTTTGAATAGTGAGACACGTCGAATCGACTGGCAAGATTTTCCTTTCTCCTTCAGCTTCCTTTCTGATTGTTAACCATAAATGAACGAAACGAACAACGAAGACGAACATACTACCTAACTACTAGCTAAGTGATTAACTAACTAACTATCTAACCAGCCAACCAACCAGCACGACCTACCTACCTACCTAACTACCTAACTAACTAACTTACCAAGAACAATTTAATTAAGAAATAAATCATTTGATTGATGGATGGATTTGATTTGGTTCATTTAAAATCATTCTATCTATTTTTTTTTTATTTCTGTATTGTTTTTATTTTATTTTTCCTATTGCTCTGCTCTTCTTCTTTTTTTTTTTTTTTTTTTTTTTTTCTTTTTCATTTTGTTTTTCATTCATTACTGATGTCTATTTTGTTGCAGAAAACGGAAACGCAAAGATGACCCAAACAGAAACATACAAATAAGTTTTTTTTTTTTTTTTTTTTAAAATTCTTTTTAATGAGCCACGTACGCGCACGCACATGCTGGAGTCTTCTTGGCTTTTGTGTCAACACGCGCGCGGACGTGCATGTGGATGTTGGACAGGATAGTAAGCAGGAGGTCGTGAGGGGAAAGCGAGCAAAAGGAGGGCGGAGGGGGAGGGGTAGGGCGGGGAAGGAAAAGGTTATGTATCTGTGTGCGAGGATGTGCCCCGCGTACGTGCGTTTTTTCGCTTGTGTGGGCGCGTAAAAAGCGCGCACGTGTGGTGGTGTGTGTGTGGTTTGTGTGGTGTGTTTGTGTGTGTGTGTGGTGTGTGTGTGTGTGTGTGTGGTGCGTGTGTCCCTACGAGCGTGCGTGCGTGCGTGGCGTGTATATACGTAAACTTGTTATTGTTTATTTCTTCAGCTGGTCATTGGTTGTTTGCTTGTTGTGTTTGTGTGTTGGTGTGTTGTGTGTGTGTGTGGTGTGTGTGTGTGTATATGTATGTGTGGTAGTGTTTGTGTGTGTTTGTGTGTGTGTGTGTGTGTGTGTGCTCGTGCGTGCGCGTTGCGCGCGGCGTGTGTGCGTGCGGTGCGTGCGTGCGTACGTGAGTGCGTACGTGCGTGCGTGTGTGTGTATTGGGTTGTTTGTTTAACTGATTGTTGCTTATTTGCTAGTGTGTGTGTGTGTGGTGTTTGTGTGTGTGGTGTGTGTGTGTGTGTGTGCGCGCGCGCGGCGTGTGCGTACAATACGTATGTACGTGCGCGCGCGCACGCATGTGTGTGTGTGTTGTGGTGTGTGGTGGTGTGTGTGTGTGTGGTGTGTAGGTGTTTGTTTACTGGTTTTGGTTGTATGTGCTAGTGTGTATGTGTGTGTGCGCGCGCGCGCGTTTGAGCGCATGCGTGCGTGCGTACCTCTGTGTGTGGTGTGGGGTTTTTTTTGTGTGTGTCGTGTGTGGTGTGCGCGTTGTGTGTGTGTGTGTTTGTGTGTGTGTAGTGTGTGTGTGTGTGTGTGTGTGTGTGTGTGTGTGGTTCTTGTGTGGGGTGTGTATGTGTGTTGTGTTGTGTGTGTGTGCCGCGCGCGTCCAGGCGGTGGTGTGTTTTTGTGTGTGTGGTGTGTGGGGGTTTGTGTGTGTGGTGTGCGCGCGCGCCAGCTGCCGCACGCGCGGCTTCTCGTACCCATCCACCCCCTCTCCGTCTCTCTCTCCGCAACCTGTTCCATGAACACCTTACCTCCCCCTCATGGCTACTCTCTCCCTCCAAAACCGGCCCCTTTCCGCCCCCCCCCCCCCCCCCCCCCCCCCCCCCACACACACACACACACACAACCCCGCCATCCTCCACACCTCCGCCTCTTTTCACTTATTTACGGCGTCCTGGTGTCTATGCCCCAGGCGCACTCTCGTCTCCTCTCTCTCTCATCCTATGTCTCTCCTCGCATCCTCTCTCTCCAAAGTCAATCCCCCGACAAGACAGTAACCTCTTTTTCTACCATGCGGGGAAACAGGAAAACAGGGGCGGGGAGATTGCCGGACACCCACGAGTGTAAGGTGAAAGGTTGGGGGGGGGGGGTGGCGGGATGAAGGTGTGGAATGGGGGTGAAGGGGGGTCAACTCTAGGGGCCGGGCGGGGGTGGGGTAGGTATGGGGTTGGGGTGGGGTTGTGGTTACATCAGAACACGACCCTATCCTATACTCCGCTGATGTCAATCAATGGTCCACGTATGGATGGTCGTTTGTCAATGGATCAGCCATCCGATGACTCCTCTCCTCCCCACCCGCCTACCTTCTCTCTCATCCTGCTATCCTCCGCGTCCTCTCTCTCGTCTCTCTCAGAGACTACAGAGAAGAGAGAGATTTCTGTTCCTAGGTTGATAACCCCGTTATCGATATAGAACGTTATTTTCAAACGACCTAATGTTTCCCACTATCTAATGAAGCCTAATAAAATGAGTGCACTTTTGTTCTGTGTTGTCGCAGCACTACTGGACTCGTACTTACACGGAAACGTTATTCATCCTCAATATCAATAGAAAATCCTTCAGTTTTTGTTTTTTTTAAACTGAGTTTGGTTTAATGTTCATCGTACGATTCGGGAAGACGACATGATCTTTGCATTATTTTTAATTACAAGGTTTAGATGAAGATGCTCTGACTATATCGTTGTTTATCTTTGCATATTTTGCCATTTGCTACATAACTCATCAGACTGGCATATCACACATCCCCCCTTTCGATGCTGGTCTTGAGGCCTAAAATGATAACATCTTGATTCTTGAGTCTCTCTCTCTCGTCTCTCTCTCCTCTCATCTCTCTCCTCTTCTCTCCTCTCGATCTGCTCTCCTCTCTACACGTACTTGTTTGACCTGTTTGTGGTTCAGGTCTAATGTAAAGGGAGTTATACACAGGTGGAAGATTTCTGATGCGCTGTATGGTAAGTTATGTTAGTGGAGCTTGAGCCGACGAAGTTTCCCACGGTCAGACTGTTATGTAACATTCACCATGTGGGGCTCCTTCACTTGTCTGCGTTGCGAAGATTTGTTACGGACTTGGACTAATTCGGTATTTGCTTTAAATTAACTTGAATTTGTGTTTCAAAGTGGTGGTGACTGCAGGCGGAAGCAGCAACAAAATGAAAAGCAATGTTACAAGTCCCGCCAATCGAAAGAACGAGCAGTGTCTCGTAT
>JADBJO010011677.1:52500-55000 GCA_016801955.1 Conus betulinus | reverse complement strand
CCGACCGGCTCCTACCCAGAGTTGAGTTTGCTGCGGGCTCAGTTGGAAAGACTGGGACCACACAGTCGAGTTTCATCCACTTAATGGATGCGTTTCTGAGAGTGTTGCTCAAATTTCCTGACCAACACTGCAGGTGCCTGTATCTCTCGGGCCTAGTTGATGCCGGGATATATTATGAAAGGAAGCGTAGAGTACAGCCCTGTCATGTAGTCTCAGACCGAAATGGAAATCCGTAGCATCATCTTAATCATCCTCATTCTCATCGATCAGCATAGAAAAAAAAATGTCTCAAGTTCTGTGGCCCTTCATGCCCTGCTCTCATGGTGACCTCAATTTCGATGTCCTCTCCACATCTGTGGCCTTGGTTTGGTTCCGTCGGGGTCACCGGTATCGGCGAGTCCATGGGGGCTGTCGTTGGACGGACGTGGTGGCGCCCTCCGGAGGGAGAGCTCGCTCACGCCGGCTCCGCGACTAAGCAATTATTGTCGTCAGTAGGGGGCTTAGTAGGTGGTGTCCTGCGTATATGTTAGATCAGAACAGGCGCCACTGAAGTGACTCGGCAGCAGTGCAGAGTCTCCTCCGGTGGGTTGCCTCTTGACGACTTGACATTGACTGCTCCTTGTGGATTGCAGGTGCCGGGGCTGCGGCGGGGGCCGACCGGGCTGTGGCTGTGGACGGGGTGTCGGAATGAGTGGCGTGGGTGCACTGCCTCTGAGGTGGCGCAGAGTTTGGGACAGCAAAAAAAAAAAAAAAAAAAAGACTCGTTAGGGGCAGACTAGTTCATGTACCCGACACCGTCTGTTGTGCTATGAATCTTTAACATGCTCGGGGATTTCGAAGTGCAGGCGAACGAAATGATTGTGGTCTTCCTTGTCTGAACTGATGGTTTATGAGAAAACACACATGTAGTGTCGCACTGACCGAGCAGTGACTGTGCCTAGGAGACCAAAAGCCTGCCAGTTCCAGGATCCGATCGGCTGTGGACATCCTTTGTCAGGCAGTGGGTCTTGGACATGGGAATCATGGCGAGACGCATGTCCACTCTCCTACTGTACTCTGTGCCATGGTCTTCGACATGGAATCATAGTGAGACCAATGTCCACCCTCCAGCTGTACTCTGTGCCATGGTCTTCGACATGGAATCATAGTGAGACCAGTGTCCACTCTCCAGCTGTACTCTGCGAAGTGGTCATGGTCATGAGAATCCCGGCAGTGTCAAATCAATGTCCGCCCTCCGCTGTGCTTTGCAGAGTGGTCTTGGACAGGGGTCATGGCAAGCAAAATGTCCACTCTTGACTTCACGTTGTACAATGATCTTGGACAAGAGTCATGGAGATATGCATATCCGTGCAAGTGAGGACAGAAACAAAAAAAGAATATAAATAAAGAAATAAAAAAGAAAAGAAAGTAAGAAAGACCGTAAGAAAGAAAGACAGACAGAAAGTAAGAAAGAAAGACAGACAAAAAGAAAGTAAAAAAAGAAAAAAAGAAAAAGACAGACAAACTGACAGAAAAGAAAAAGAAAAAGTAAGAATGACAGAAAACAGAAGAAAGTAGAAAGACAGACAGAACAGACAGAAAGTAAGAAAGAAAGACAGAAAGTAAGACAGACAGACAAAAAGAAGATAGAAAGAGAAACAGAAGTATGAAAGAAAGACAGCAAGAAAAGAAGAAAGACAGATAGACAAAAAGTAAGTAAGAAAGAAAGAAAGAAAGACAGAAAAGATAGAAAAAAAAAGAAAAGAGAGAAGAAAGACAAACAGTAAGAAAGAAAGGCAGAA
The DNA here is from genome assembly GCA_016801955.1 of Conus betulinus. Lineage (NCBI taxonomy): Eukaryota > Metazoa > Mollusca > Gastropoda > Neogastropoda > Conidae > Conus > Conus betulinus. The sequence continues at coordinate 53,219 of JADBJO010011677.1, read as the reverse complement.
AAGAAAAGAAAGACAGGCAGACAGAAAGAAAGAAAGAAAGAAAGACAAGAAAGAATAAGAAGCTCATGACGCTTGATGGCTATCAGCCTATTACTTTGCTGCCTGAAAAAGTCATCCGTCTTATGAATCAATCCGGACGTTTTGTTCAGGGGTGACCCAGCCACGGAGGCCGCGCCTCACGGCCCTGTTCTATGTTCATTGTGTGAAAGGACTCGAACATTGAACATGAAGACCACAACGACAGGCCACCCTTTCTGGAGGGCCAGTCATTTTCTTGATTCCTTTTCTGTCGTTGCTGGTGGTGGCTTACTTTTTGTTTTGATAAATGTAGAAGTTGCTTCGCCACGTCTCTCTCTCTCTCTCTCTCTCTCTCTCTCTCCTCTCACACACACACACACACACACACACACACACACACACACACACACACACACACACACATACACACACACACACACACACACATGTGACACGACACACCGACGTTTAGACACAGACACAAAAATCTGTCGTATGGCACAGGAGCCAAGACAAACAAGCAAACAAAAGAACTGGGGGGGGGGGGGGGGGGGCGGAGAGAGATGGCAGGCGGGGGTAGGAGGATGGGGGGAGGGAGACGAAGTAAAGTCGGCGAGAGTGCAAGAGGAATGATCTCAGCTTCTTTCCATAACCTACGTGGTCAGGGAGGTTGGGGGAGGGGGGGGGGGGGGGGGGGGGGG
>JADBJO010011677.1:32500-45000 GCA_016801955.1 Conus betulinus | reverse complement strand
ACATATGAGGTAAAAAGTGGGAGGTATGGAAGTTGTGTGTGTGTGTGTGTGTGTGTGTGTGTGTGTGCGTGTGTGTGTGTGTGTGTGTGTGTGTGTGTGTGTGTGTGTGTGTGTGTTGGTGGAGGATATCGTGGGCTGGTGTTGCGTGATGGATATATACATATATATGCTACTTTTGGATGTTGATGCCATGAGGGTGGGGGGTTCCGAGTCGGGCAGTAAGATAAGATTCCCGCATAAAGTGCTTCGAGTTTTAGTTAAGTGTTGTCATTCGCAGGTGAGAGAGATGTTGTGATTTAAGAATCTCCTAAGTGATCTGCTTACATGTTTCGCACAACAGATAGGGCTGTGAGTCGTCATTAGGCGTTCTCGTCCCGCAAATCTTTGCACGCTCCTGTTTGTCGCTTCTACTGTGTTGTTTTTCTTTTTCCAGAATTGATTCTGTCTTGTTTATATTGAAGTTTCCTTTAGTGCATGTTTGGCTTGCTTCAGGGCGTTGAGCTAGGCGTCCACTTGTTCCCAGCGTTATGTTAGCTGGATGCAGCTGGGATGGGTGGCACTCTGGCTTCCTGGCGTTTAGGAGATGCTAGGGAAGGGTTTGGGACGGAGAAGAAATATCCTTTGTTTACGTTTTAGATTGAGCAGCCAGCCCTATACATGGGTGGCCTGCGTTTTCGTCCACTGTTGTGATTATCAACGATTGCCTGTGTACGTATCTTTTATTTATGTATGCAGTCTCCTGGTATACTCTCCCCAATCACCTTTTCCCGTGAAAACCAACGGGCATCGGTTCACACTCTATCTTTTCCTTATCTCACTGTTCCTCTTTCTGTCCCAGCCAACTCAGCCCATTCTCACCTTCTTCCCTCTGTCAGCTCCTGCCGTCCCCGCCCCACCCCTACCCTCTTCCTTCGTCTTTCCAAGTCTTCTCTTAGACGTCGTTTTGACCCAGGAACGTTACTGTTTGCAGAGCGTTGAAAAAGTTGGGTGGACTGGTAGAGAGGAAACTGTTTCCTAGCCACTTCGCTTGCTTCGTCTGTGAGAATGACTAGACTTGTTTTGTTTTGTTTGTTGTCTTCTTTCTGTGGTCTGCTGCCTCCAGTGGTTGAGGAGAGCATGGCCCACCCTTCAAACTGCTGGTAGTTACGGGTTTGGCCTGGGTATGTAAACCCTGTATAGTGATAATTCACATGATGTTCACGGTATACATATCCCCAGCCAGTGTCCCCTCACCCCAGTGTTCCCCACGTCCATCTTTCTCCAGGTCTGTATCTCCAAGTTTTGTTCTCTCATTTTTTTTTCCCCCCCTTCGTCTATCTTCCTTGATGTCTCTTTCCCCCAGCTCTGTTGCCATACGCCCATGTCTGCATCTTCCATCTGTGTTCCGTCACGTTAGTGTTCTCCGTCTCTTTTTCTACACACGTCCGTATCCATTTTTGTGCTCTCTCGACTCCTTATTTCTGCCATCCCGCGTCTGCGTCCCCCAGCTCTATTCTCTATATTGTCAGTATTCCCCAAGTCTATATTCTTCGATGTTTGTATCCCCCCCCCCCCCCCCCCCCCCCACACACACACACACACACACACACACACTTCCACGTTCTCTCACGTTTGTATTCCTTCCCGTGCCTATTTTCCTACATTTTTTTTTATCCCTCCAGTTCCATGTTCTCTCACGTCGGTATTCCCCGTGTCTATCTCCACGTTTATATCCCATAGCTCCATGTTCTCTCACACACCCCATGTCTATCTCCAACCATGCTTATATCGCTTAGCGCCATGTTCTCTCACGTTAGTATATGCCATGTCTGTCTTCTCCAGGTGTTCATGTCCAGTTCTGTTCTATCACGACAGTGTTCCCGTGTCTGTATCCTTTAGACGTGTTCTCTCACGTCAGTGTTGCTGATAGGCATCTTCCTTCTGGTCTACGCCAGCCGGTTTGGTTGTCTTGCATCAGTGTCTCCCAGTCTTCCCTTCCTTCATAACTACGGTATTTACGTATCACTATACTGCGTCAGCAGAATATTTTCAAAACGTGATTTTTGAAATGCCAGTTGTGACGAGGACACTCTCTTAAGATCCGACTGCCAACTCGACACTCTTAACCGATTCAGCCGACTGGGCTCCATTGGTACTGTTGGTTTACAGCCCAGACGACCGCAGGGTCCGTATCAGTGGCTAAAAGCACGGACACAAATTAATCTGTATCTGTCTGCCACAGCGCTGGTGCGGGGCGTCTTATCTCTGGGACCCGCACGGCAGAGGGAGGGATCCGAGAGATTCCCATCACCCCGTGGACAGACGTGTGCTGAAGTAAGGGAGATTCTCTTCAGCTGGTTCGTGCATGCAGTCTTGTACGCTCGAGCACGCGCGATTTCTCTCTCTCTCTCTCTCTCTCATACGCGCGCGCCCTCTCTCACATGCGCCCACACAAACACAGAAACATATCTGTCATATTACGCACAAGCGCACGAATTCAAATAGAGAGAGAAACATGTATTCACACACACACACACACACACACACACACACACACACACACATACACACACACATACACATATATATATATAGAGAGATATATAGAGAGAGAGAGAGAGAGAGAGAGAGAGCAAACCATTCACAAAGTGAGACTGATCGGGTGTTTAACTTTTAATTCATTCCACATCGTTCTCCTCCCTCGTTTCAGCATAAACCGGCAACAGTCCGTGCATGTTAACACCGACCCTGAAGACGATCACAACAGCCGGTGTGAGGGCGACTTGACGATCGTCACCGTCGTCATCCTCATTCGTACATCAAGCCAGAAGTAGGGGAGCAAACAACAACTTCATCGTGCTCATTCAACATCATGGGGAAAAAAATCTCTAATTCTGTGGTCCTTCATGTCCTCCTGTCGTGGTGACCTCCGTTCCATTTTCCTTCTCCACCTCCGTATCCTTTGTGAATCCGTGTCGGTTAACTCCATGGGGGATGGAGGAGGGGGCGGGGTAGGAGAGGACGGGGAGTTGTCTTTGGTTGAACGTGGTGGCGCCTTCCCGAGGAAGACGCTCATTCACACCGGCTTAATGACCAAGCAGTCCCTGTCGTCAGTAGGTGGCTTACTTAGTAGGTGATGTTCTGCGTACGTTGGCGGACTTAACGGCGAGAGAGTGGTGTCAATGTGTGAGGGGGTAATGAAGATGAAACAAGGGAGAAAAATGATGGTAATGAAATAAAGTAATAATAATAAAAACGAAGGTAATATCATCATTACATCTCTGGTTGAGTCAGATGTCTTCTTTTTTGCCTGTCAGTTTCTCTCTCTCTCTCCTCTCTCTCTCTCTCTCTCTCTCTCCTCTCTCTCTCTCTCTCTCTCTCTCTCTCTCTCTCTCTGAGAGATTGACGTGTCTCTCCAACGTAACCTACAGAAATGTCTGCAGAGGTTTGGCCATATGACTGGATCACTTCATGCAGGAGAGCGAGGTAGACACAGTATCAGCTGTTGCACCAGTCCAACAGCAAACGGGTATTTTGTTCTTTTTACATTTCAACACAATCTACATTCCGTACAACGTGAACTGGTAAACTGACATACCTCTAAACTTCTTAAGAGCATAAATCATGATGATCTTTGCAAAAAAAAAAAAATACAGTTTTCCTCATGCTAATGCTTTGGTGTGGCACAGCTTGCACAAACTGTAACATTTTTCACATGATCTTTTTTTTAACTGAACTTGCTGCTCCCTTCCCCCGCCCCCCCCCCCCCCCCCCCCCCCCCCCCCCCCCCCCCCCCCTTTTCCCGTTCCTTAAGTCTGCTTCTTTAAATGTTCCAAATCACTTTTTCAAGACACGTTGAAACACAGCAGACATTTGCATGTACGATTATGTTAAATTACACAAAGGGGGTTCATGATTGGCAGTTTCGTAAAGAAACAATATCACACCATGCTACAATCAAATTAACAAAATACATACTCACAGCATCTACGACAACGTACAAATACCGAAGTCGATTATCACATCAACAATGGATAATTGATTGTTCATAGTTTTTCATTATTGTTATCAATTATCGATTCACGATAACTAATAATCAAACTATTAAAGTACATGTAACAAACACCAATCAAAATTTACATGCTCTGTCACTTAATAAATAACACACACAGCAGGTCTTGGGCAGATTTTGAAGAAGATATGCGTAATTTTGGCAAACACTGACATACACGAATATACACCTGGTAGGTACAAGATATGACTGTCCATAAAAAAATGCGCATTTTTATTTCGATTTCACTTGTAAACGTAGCCCATCCGACCACAAGGAGTCCTCTCAGAGCGAGCTATAATCACAGAAGGGAAAACAAACAAAACTTGCCGTATCCAAATGTTAAGACAGAAGAAACAGCAAGTGCCTGTCCTACACACACACAGGCGCGCGCGCGCGCACACAGAGAGAGAGAGAGAGAGAGAGAGAGAGAGAGAGAGAGAGAGAGAGAGAGAGAGAGAGAAAGCAAACGCAACAGACCTATTCAATATCTGATCTATTGACATCCTTAAATCTACTAGAAGTCGATCGTTTTGACAGCGTCAGATTTTGGGAAAATCTGAATAACAAAAACAACAACACAGTAATACAACTCATAATAATAGTAATAATAATGAGAATGAGAAGAAGAAGAAACATAACAGTGCTACAAGCAAATTACACAGGACATACATAAAAGGAAAATGGGCGTTTTTAGATCAAAGACATAGGTATGGGTCACAAGACAGAAGAAAGGGGGTCGACTTAAAAAAAGGGTATTAAAAAAAAATTATAGCATAGGACACAGTCAAGGAGAGTGATGTAATAAAATAGAAATTATAATTCCCAAATTTCCAAACGGTGGGGCTACAATTTATACTGAAACAACCCCCGGCATTACAGGGTGATACATCCGTAACCGTTCAAACTGGCAACCACAGCAGCTAACGGAATGAACCTTTTATCTCTGACATTGATAAACAACTTGTAGCCACAGTGCGTTCAACCTCCCATGAGCTCTTGTCGTGCAAAACAGTCACGTTATGGAATAACGACCGCTGCGACCATACTTCAGATGAGACCTGGACGCACAGCAAAAATTTCACAAGAGACATGGACGCAGCGACTATATTTCCTCCTGGACATAGATTGCTCGCGTGAAATATGTTCTTAATCGATTTTTCGGCCAACTTTTACCATATCATCCGCACACACGCACACACCCCCACTGAAATATGAATGTGCGGCCATACTTCCTGTAAAATTACGTCGCACATCCCTTTTTCTACCGCAGAAATCGTGTTGTTCTTGTATCAAAAGTGGACAGGATTTCACGTGCAACATGGTCGCTGTTTCGTAATTTGTTTAGCCTATCAAACAAGATTCGTACACAAATTTGATTGTTTATTCTTTTGCTTACAACGCTATTTCAGATGAATGTGCTGTCGGACTGAAAATGTTGACGTGCAGAATGTAGACGTAGGAATGTATCATAGGTAAAAGACCGAGGGGGAGGGTAGTGGGTAGTCGTAGTCTCGAAATAACTTTTTTTCTGGAAAAACAGGCATGTTGCATGGCGTTTGTTGTGTATTCCGTCTGACACACTTTTTGTAAGACACTGGTTTCAAAGCTTTTTCACGGGTGAACTCGTGTCACGACGTGCTCTAACTAGTAAATACCGAACAAGTATGAAAGCTCTTGCTTCCATGATGAAATGATTACACGCCCCATAACTCTAAACGAATGTTGCCTACGCCCACAATTCCGAATGACGGTGCTTGTCGTCAGCAGCCATTGTTTGGAGTAATGGGCGTGTAATTATTTCCTCATGGGAGCAAGAGTTACCCTACTTGTTCTTTATTTACTCTTTGCTATTCCCTGCCTCGTTTAGGTTTCCTTTCGTGTTCTAGCCAGATTGGCGAAATGAATAGCGCGGCTAGTAGACACGTGACTGTTCCTCGATTGAATGGCGAGAACTGGGCAGGCACGATTCAAACAGTAGCATCATAAACTCTTTGTTTCGCTTCGACTTGATTTCTTGCCACTATGCTTGTGGGACACAATGATGCAGGCTGAAAAAAAAAAAAAAAAAAACAGAAAAAAGCTGAAACAGCAGGCAGGAAGACCTCACCTATCAGCATTTTTGTGTTTCCAGTCGAGCAGTCTGAGGTGCAGTGCAGTTTGCCGTGACTAGTTTATCGTGACTTTACAAAGAAAATGCTTTGAAATATGAGAGTTTTTCTTAGATGTGCGATCTCCTTTGGAAAGGATATTTCATCTGGAAAAAAGTGTCGTTTGATATAACTCTCAGTACATGTTTCATCCCTCCCCATTGATTGTATCCCCGATGTCTGTCTTTCTTTCGTTCCTTCTTTCTTTTTTCTTTTCTTTTCTTTTTTCTTTGTCATTGTCAGTTTATTTGTGGCGTTATGTGTGAATGAGATTATGAGCCACTTGAGCTGAAAAATAGTATATGACTAATAATGCAAACGTTTTAACGCATTTGTCCGTATATATAACGAACAGTTCGGCAGACTGATGCTAACGGGTACGGCGAACATTCTTTTGCGTACATGAAGGATAATGAATTTGGATTGATGTTAATGTTTATCAGAATTAATTAATTTTACATTTGCAACAAGAGCGGCGGGCTGTATTGAACGAATACGCGTCACGAAGTACTGTCGCGGGAAAGAAAATTTTACAGGAAATTCAACCGCGGCGAGAGGCTTTGGTGCGAAACTTTACCGATGTGAACTATGGACGTGTCCATATTTCATGTGGAAAAAAAAGCTAAATATGTCATGCGAAATTCTGACGCGGCTGTAGCTATCGAATTTTACCGTAGAATACGCCGCTGCGAATATATTTCACGTTAAGTTGGATATCCAGCAGCTAAACTTCACCACAGCGGCAGCGTCTAAATTTCACGAGCGTCAAAGATCATCTCAAGATACCGCTGTGAACTGAGGTAGAACTCTCAACAATGCCGAAGCGGAAGTAGCTTCCGGGAAGAAGGAGCAGGGGAACAGAGATAAACATCGCATTATGCATCGTCTCCATATTTTCATTTGTTCCTTCCATTCATGTTACCACGGCAGTTGAGTTTGTCTAGCCTACAGAAGACTAAGAATCAAAACGCATTGCTCCTACATCGTCATGTTCATTCTCTAATGTTCAATGATTCCTAAACCTTCAGTTTCACAAGCAGTCGTGTATGAGGGACAGATTCTTCTTCTTCTTCTTCTTCTTCTTCTCTCTTCTTCTCTCTCTCTCTCTCTCTCTCTCTCTCTCTCTCTCTCTCTCTTAGGAAAGCATGTCGTTGCCAACCGGGACGGAGCACGAATACTGGCAAAAAAAAAAATGTAACTATGGTATCGCAAGCTCTTATAAACTGAAATAAATCCAGATAACATAAGAAACATTTAAGGAGACATGAGAAAGGAAAAAAAAACATACACACGGTAAGACATACTAAGCACACTGTGAAGATTTTCTGTGTAATTGTCAAAGGCTGACGTTCATAGCAGCAGTCATTCACTGACTGCACCAAAAACCTGTACGATTGTCAAAGCAATACCGTGCCCGTCTCTGCCATACATATCTCCATGTTGCACGATTCCAAACAGAATCATCAGAGAACGTTTCGATCCTAGTCGACAGGGAACGTCGTTCAAGTCATACTCAGTCTGAAAGTAGTCACACATTTTCAAGCTGACGGTGACAGTCATGATTTTGACAGTTACTCTTGAGTTTCGGTGGGAAAGTCCCGTTTTTATTCAGTTCAATTCAGTTCATAACGTCTTGGTCTGCAGACCTTCGAAAGACTGTCTCGAGATTGATGTGCATGGAAGGATGGGCGAGTTTCACGTGCAAAAATACCCAGCGTACGCCTTTACATGCGCATTGTTGTGTGATAGGATGAAGGATGACAGTGACATGCGCGATGACCTTGATTAAAGTGAGGAAGAGTTGCGCGTCATCGACCTCACTCTCTCGTCCGAGACCACCTGTATCCAATGGCAAGACAAGGCCGAGACAGTTGGAGATGGAGATGGATGCAGTAGATGACCTTGATGTTCTACGTGCCTCATCCAGCTCTGTGCGCTCCACAGTGCATTGCTGTAACCGCCTTTCTCTCGTTGAACCATAAAGGTTTCTTCCGCAGTGTCCGCCGGCGTCCGATCTTTGCATGCATAGGTAGGCAAGCCCAAACTCACACTCATACTGACATGCACATACAATCCAATTCACATAACACCGTGATGCATACGTATAACGCAACTACTCCCGCAAATCTTAATTATCGGTCCTAATCACAGCCATGGTAAGCCTGAAATGAATATTCATAGCACACAAACTGCATCCTTCGCGAAAAAAATGGTCAGGACAGAGACTGAAAGGCGAAGCCCTCGAAGGTGCACGTGAGGGGTTGGGGGTGAGGGGGCAGGAAGGGAAAGAGGAAAGAGATGCAAAGGAAGGGGCGTGATGGGCAGTGGTTCTATCGAAAATGAGAAGACGCAGTAAAGTTTCCTCCGTGTTTTTAAAGAGAGCAGACGGAACGCCAGAAAGCGCAGATGGCGATGGACAACGTGGAGTTAGCACACAGCATGGTGCAGGAGTTCTGGCCATAAAACGAGAAATGTGTGTGTGTGTGTGTGTGTGTGTGTGTGTGTGTGTGTGTGTGTGTGTGTGTGTGTGTGTGTGTGTGTGTGTTCATAAAGCTGGATATTTTAAGCATTAAAAACATGTTCATAAAATAATCCTTCTGTAAAGAAGGATTATTTGTATAAAACAACCCTTGCTGAAAAAAACAGGATTTCCTTATCTAGGGATCTCTTGCAAAAACATGGGATTTCTTGTTACAAAACAGTAGAAAATCCTAGCCTAACGACAGAATTTCTTGCCCAGAACGGGAGTATTTCGCCCCACACATGAGCTTCTTGCACACACTGAGATGGCACGCAGGTATGCGTCGAATTCATCAATAACGTCACTCTATACCGGGAGACCCTTCTTCAACGCCTCCGACAACACGAGCATCCACAGCAGAAGAACCGATGCAGCAGCATGACGCAGTGGAGGCGGAACTCCACGCTGCGGTAGCCGTAGATGAACGGGTTGGCCACCACGTTGATGTAGGGGAAGTTGTAGGCCAGGTCCATCACCACGCGCGTCCCCGTGGGCATCGGCTTGCCGGACCCCGAGAACATGCTCTTCTCCACGATGAGGCAGATGAGGTGAGGCAGGTAACTGACCACGAAGATGACGGTGATGGTGGCGAAGATGCGGAACATGCCGGCCGTGATGGGGGTGGGGACCTGCTGCAGGTCCCCCTGGGCCGAGTACAGGCTCACGCGGCGCATGGAGGACTGCCGGCGCTCGAACTGCATGACGGCGGTGGAGATGCGGCAGTGAAGCATGATGAGGGAGAAGAAGATGCTGACGAAGGCCGTCATCAGGACGGCCTGGAGGACGTAGTACAGCACCGTGCCTTTGTGGTCCTCGCTGGTCCTGCAGATGAAGATCTCCACCACCTCGGTCTGCGTGGTCACGTTGGCTGCGTACCGCTGGGTCACGTTGGCTGAAAGGTCCGCCAGGGACGCGTCCTGTCCTCTCCCCGGACCGGAACTGACGGTCGTGACCACCGCCACGCCCTCCGAGCTGTTGCCCGTGAGGTTCCCGGAGGAACGTAGTCCCTCTCCCCAACGGCCAGTCTGACCTTCTCCATGCCGTTGATGACGAAGGTGACGGTGCAGAGCAGCGAGGCGACGAAGACGATGAGTAGGCAGAGGAGACGGGCGTGCCGCTTGGATAGTCCCGGTGCATGGGGTGGCACACCTTGGTGTACCTGGTGACGGCGATCAGCAGCAGCACGCTGCCACTGGCCAGGCTGGTGCTGTACACCTCGAAATGGGCCACCTGCAGGGCACAGGTCACGTCTGGCTGTAGGCTTTGTGTCGATAGTGTAGGTCATGCTTGTCGAAGAAAAGTTTCAATTGCGAAAGGGATGTGTACGCGTTCATGGGGAAAAACTATTAGGAAGCATATTTGTGTTCTCTCTCTTCTCTCTCTCTCTCTCTCTCTCTCTCTCTCTCTCCCCCCCCCCCCCCCCCCCCACCATGATCTCCTGTCAAATCATGCCAGCGCAAATACTCGCGTAAGAATCCTTGCCCACATACATAACCTCCACTACCTCTTCCCTGTTTTGATTCACACTGACTAAAACAAGTTTATTACCTGATCAGTATCTAGTTGTAAGGACGAAATGCAATGCACACACACACACACACACACACACACACACACACACACACACACACACATACACATATATATATATATATATATATATATATATGCAGACCAACCCTGCTCTTTCTCCTCCCCCTGCCCCCCCCCCCCCCCCCCCCACACACACACACACAGACACATACCACTTGCAAATGGCATTGATGGTGGACAACCTGTCCAGTAGCGCTGCTTTTATGACCACGTCAGTGGGCATGGTGACCTGTCTCACCTTTACACTCCCCCCCCCCCCCCCCCCCCCCCCCCCCGCCACACACACACACACATTCACACTGCATTGCAGAAGGCACTGGAAGTGGACTATGTCCAGCAGTGCCGCCTTGATGACCACGTCAGTAGGCATACCAACCTCCCCTCGTTACCCCTAAATCCTCTCCACCCCTCCACCCTGCCTCCAAAACCCACCGATCTCATCCATACTCCTCCACCACATCCACACACAGATGGCACCTGTCTAGCAGGGCAGCCGTTATGACCACAGCAATGGGCGTAACGTCCACCCCCAAACCCCCACCCCCCCTCGCACACCATCCAGCCTTATCTCTTCCACTCCATCTCACCACACAAACCAACCTTGCAGACGGACAGTCTGCCCATCAGACAATGCTTGATCAGCACGTCGATAGCTCCGCTGACTTCCCCTACCCTTACCCCCCCCCCCCGCACCTGATCAACCTTAATAGCTACACCAGCCTTGCTGGCGGTATTCAAGGTGGACAACCTATCCATCAAAGCAGTCTTGGTAACCACGTCAAATCCCCCCCACCCCACCCCACCCCACATACCCCTTCACACACCTAACCAACCCCATATCCCGGTCCCGCAAAACAACCTTGCATGTGGTATTGAAAAAGGACCTGTCCATCGGAGCAGCATTGATCATCAGGTCAATAGCAGTGCTTCCCTCCCTTTCCCCCTCCATACCAACCACCACCACCCCCAAAACTCTCCCCCCACCCACCCAGACTCCCGCCCCCCCCCCCCCCCCCCCCTTCACACACCTAACCAACCCCATATCCCTGTCCCGTAAACCCCAAATAAACCTTGCAGGTGGTATTGAAAAAGAGACGTCTTGTCCATCAGAGCAGTCTTCATCATCACGTCAGTAGCAGTGCTTTACCTCCCCTTTCCCCCTCCCACCAACCACCCCCCCCCCCCCCCCCCCCCAACTCCCCCCACCCACCCCCCCCCCCCCTTCTTCACACACCTAACCAACCCTATATCCCACTCCCGTAAACCCCAAATAAACCTTGCAGGTGGTGTTGAAAAAGAACGTCTTGTCCATCAGAGCAGTCTTCATCATCACGTCAATAACAGTGCTAACCTCCCCACATCCCCTCACCCGACGAGCCCCAAACTCCCACCCTCTTCCCATCCAACCAGCCCCCTCCCCCCCTACACAAACCTTTCAGATGGCGCTGATGGCTATGTCCAGCAACGCCGTCTTGATGACTATGTCAACTGCTGTAAAGTTTTCTCCCTTCCCCCACCCTAACCACCCTTATTTTATTGGAGACGACCTGTCCAGCAATAATGGTAGGCATGCTGACCCCCCCCCCCCCCCTCCAAACACACACACACACTCTCTCTCTCTCTCTCTCACACACACACACACACACACACACACACACACACACACACACACACCACACACCAGACACGTTAGCCCTGTAGACAATGTAGCTAGTTTTGTTTTCATAATTTATATACAATTCAGCTGTGGTGGCATGCTTGCTCCTCTGTTTGTCTGTCTGTCTGTCTGTTTTTAATTTTTTTTCTATGTTGCTTTTGCTTTACTTAATTTCATTTGTTTACTTATTCTCTCGGTCAATAGATCGTTAAGTTAAACTGCTGGAAATGTATCCTAAAGTATGTGGCTGTTTTTAAAATAAAATTCATCATATGACCAACAGTTATGCAAATTCTTGAGTGGTACTTACATGTATCTCAGAGCACGATACAAGCAAAAAGCTTTTTGTGGCTCATCTGATGGGTGAATTAGTAATATTGCGATTCTGAATACAGTTCTGTTCAGACACATCTAGTAGATGGTATCTGAGGAGCGAGAGCTAACCATCAGAACAGTCTTGGTTACCCCGTCAATAACCCTGCTGACCTTCCCTCCCCCCCCCCCCCCACCCAACCCAACCCACCCCTGAAACAGCCCCCCCCTCCCCAC
>JADBJO010011677.1:10000-27500 GCA_016801955.1 Conus betulinus | reverse complement strand
AATCAAATCAAGAAGCTGTATATGATCTTTGCAAAGAACCAACAACAAATAACCGCCACCACATCCTACGTGGGCACGAGGGGTTAAGCCAAACCCCCGTTCTACAGGCAGGTCACGTAATTGACTTTTGTATAACCTTGGCTCAGGGTCAGACGGGACGGGAAAAATGATGGGAGCAAAAGTAATTGCTGTAACAAGGTTCCGCGACGGTCGGTCGGTGCCGACCACAACAAGCTTTGCCTGTACATTCTTAATAAATCACCTGGCCCGCTGTTTTTTTTTTCCTCCTTTGGCTAGTATATTGCTGCTGAATACAATCTGAACACAAGAAAACGAACACTTGCAGCCACAATATCATCTCGGATGGTGTGGTCTGCGTTCGGTGTGTGGTGGGAAAGAAAACAGAGCGCAGCGATCATGGATTTCATATTAATCTGGTTGAATTATTTTATCACTTATTTCTACCGTAAGGGCTTGGCGGCGAGTTCTCGAAATGCTGAAGGTAAAGGCATCGGTGCGTTAATAATGCCATCGCGCTGAAATAATTGTGGGCGTGAACATTCAAAAGATATCCCAGAAGTTGTCCATTTGCGGCATGTGATAACGACGGCAACGATGACGACGACGACGACGATTATGATGATATCACAATAACGATAGATCCATCAATAAAGTAATAATCATAATAATAATTCAAGATAATCTTGTTGACACCATTCGTTTTGATCATTCAAGAGCTGAAAATTCACACAAAAAGCTGATTAAATCACTGGTACTAACCATTATATTCATACATCATGAAAATAAGTATTTGCATTTTCACCATCCACACGCTTCCTCCTTCGTTTTACACACACACACACACACACACACACACACACACACACACACACACACACACACACACACACACACACACACAGTGTATGCAGTAATTCTAGCTTTCAGTCAATTACAATCCAGTCAGCGCGGAGTGGGGGAAGAGGACGGGATATGGGGGCGGGTGGGAAAGAGAATGGATGATAGAAAGGGGTGAGGAAGGAGAAGCGTTTTACGATTGAAGATGAGATTTGCTCAGAGGCGGCTGTAATGACCCCATTTGTAGCTTTGTTTGTTTTTTGTTCCTTTCCGTATCGGATGATGCCTGTGTGATGATTTGATCAATGCTTTCATTTTTGCCTTAAAGTGCCTCGGCGTTCAACTAGGGTATTATCCCCCCCCCCCCCCCCCCCCCCCCCCCCCCCCCCTGTGTGCGTGTGCACACACACGTACGTGGCGTGCGCTCGTGCGTGCGTGCGCGCGCGGGTGTGTCTGTCTGTCTGTCTCTCTGCGCTCGCGCGTGCGCGCGCGCGCGCGTGTGTGTGTGTGTGTGTGTGTGTGTGTGTGTGTGTGTGTGTGTGTGTGTGTGTGTGTGTCTGTGTGTGTGTGTCTGTGTGTGTCTCTCTCTCTCTCTCTCTCTCTCTCTCTCTCTCTCTCTCTCTCTCTCTGAACTGACTGGCGAGGTCAAGGCCTAAATACGGCCCCGTGTGGTCAGCTGGGCTGTAAACAAAATGAACTGAGGCTGAAACAAAACCGACCCTTTGCGCGGTGTGGAACGACACTGTAGATGGAATGCAACGTAGCTTTCATAAGGACAGGTATTGACGCCTGTAGAAAGAAGCTGAAACAACAAATTAGGGTTCTGCATGATACACTCAACCTCCAGTTTAAAGAAACAAGGCACAAGAGGCTGGGACATGGTAGGTCTGTTCCAGGAAACCCCATTCTCTACAACCCAATGACTGCTGGTTGGAAGGTGGAGAAAAAAAAAAAAAAAAAAACGCCGACCATAAAATGGTTCCGCCTTTTCCAGGAAGAGAATGATCTGAATGTAGGTTCTAAAAACAACATGGTGACGGAGATTTCCTGGTCTAGGAGATTCAGGAGCGAGCACCACGTGCGAGTCATGCGCAGCATGATTGGTTAACTAACACCGAAGTTTATTGCTTTGGATCTATCAAATTGACGGAGGAAGGGAGGGTAACTACTCGGGTAGGTATCCTGGTTGGGCGACTGTTTGCTTCTCTTGGCCTGGCAAACTGGCATTGGCTTCCTTTTTTTTTTTTTTTTTTTTTTTTTTGCTGTCCCATCTTCTGTGCCACCTCAATGGCAGTGCGCCCCACGCCGCTCATTCCGACACCCCGTCCACAGCCGCAGCCCTTTCAGTCCCGCCGCAGCCCCGGCACTGGCAGTCCCCAGGGAGCAGTCAATGTCAAGTCGTCAAGAGGCAACCCACCGGAGGAGACACTGCACTGCTGCCGAGTTACATCGGTGGTGTTCCGTGGCGCCTGTTCTGATCCAACATACGCAGGACACCACCTACTAAGCTTCCAACTGACGACAATAATTGCTTAGTCGCGGAGCCGGCGTGAGTGAGCTCTCCCTCCGAGGGCGCCACCACGTCCGTCCAACGACAGCCCTTGTGGGCTCGCCGATACCGGTGACCCCGACGGAACCAAACCAAGGCCATAGACGTGGAGAACTCGAAACTGAGGTCATCATGACAGCAGAACATGAAGGGCCACAGAATTTAATTTTTTTTTTTTTTTTTTTTTGTATGCTGATCGATGAAAATGAGGATGACGACGATGATACTACGGATTTCCATTCCAGTCTGAAACTGCATGACAGGGCTGTACTCTACGCCTGCTTTCTCAATATATCCCGGCGTCAACCAGGCCCGAGGGATACAGAGACCTACAGTGTTGGTCAGGAAATTTGAGCAACACTCTCAGAGACGCATCCATTAAGTAGATGAAACTCGACTGTGTGGTCCCAGTCTTCCCAGCTGAGCCCGTAGCAAACTCAACTCTGGGTACGAGCCGGTCGGGGCAGAAAAATCCCACATGACTGATGGGAATCGAGCCCACGACTTCCCAGCCGGGAGTCCGCGACGCTAACCACTTCGCCACGGCGGCAGGTGGCTTCCTTTATCTTACCCCTACCCCCACCCCATCCATCCCAAACCCACTTTCACTCTCCATTGTCTCTGTTGAATTAAGACAAACAAAAACCGTTCTGGGGGCTGTCTGAGAAGAACGAGAGGCACAACGCTTCGACCATCTCTTCAAACAAAGCGAAGAAGCAAACAAAAAGATGCAGAGTCGGGCTGTGGACGGGGAGGTCGGAATGAGCGGCATGGGTGCAATGCCACTGAGGGACACCAAAGAAAAACAAAAAGAAAAAGATAAAAATGCAGAGTCGGCTGGTCCAAAGTAGATGACACTGCCAACTCGAAAAAAAAAAGGGGGAAAAAAAAAAAAAAAAAAAAAAAAGCCACGAAAGAACAGAAGGAAAAAAAGAAAAAGAAAAAAAGGGGGAAAAAAACCTTGTTCCTTTTTTTTTTCCAAGGAAGCAAAGGACTCTAATGGCGTCTCTGGCCATAACATGCGCGTCAGCTATGGTCAGGAAAATCATCTGCCAACTGCCGGACAGACGTTAATGCACATTCCGTATGGGCCACGACTGGGGCGAGTGTTGGCGCGATTCGGAAGAGTTGGCCTTGTTGCCACAGCACACTTCTTCTCTTGCTAGCGGCTCCTGCGTTGCCTTGCTCGCTTTTTCCAGTTTTTTTTTTTTTTTTTCCTTTTTTCATAGTTGAAGAGGGGGGGGGGGGGGGGGGGGGGGGGGTAGGCAGAACGCATCAGTTGACCGGTTGTATGTAGTGCACGTGTTTTAGTGAAAAGACACATTTCTGTGTTAGCCCACTTATTTCTCCCCATCTCCTCTGCGCTCAACTATCCCCATCCTCTCTAGCTCTCTCCCCCCACCTCTCTAGCTCTCTCTTACCACTTTCTACTCGTTCTGTCTCTCTCTCTCTCTATCTCTCTCTCTCTCTCTCTCTCTCTCTCTCTCTCTCTCCACTATCCATTAAACAAGCTGTATGGGATTAACACTCCAACGTCATTTACTGCCAACTGAAGTGACGTGAGCTCTTGCAATAAAGCGTAGCGAGAAGATGGGAGAGGAGGTGAATGGTGGAGGAGAGTTTTGGAGGATGGGGAGGAAGGATTATAAACAGGCATTCGAAGCCTGGTTAGCAAGTTGGGTTAACAGATAGTTTAGGTTTGACATCTACTACATGTGTTCTTTGAACCTCTCTTCCCAGCTCTTTCTATAGTCGTTTATTACTTTTTGATTCAACTTGCACCTCCTGCAGATTGTGGTAACACGGCTTAGCAGATGCGGTGTAGCTTATATAGTTCAGCCTGTACGCAGTGGCGCACCAACGGAGATGAAATTGAAAATGGGAGGGGGGGGGGGGGGGGGGGGGGGGGGGAGGGGGGGATAATACAGTGCCTTCTTTCTCCAAAAACATAATACAAGAGGCTGAGGCATAGCAGTTCTTACCCTAAAAATGAAATTGAAGAGAAAAAAAAAAAGATATCCAGTGTCGGCCGATCGAAAGACAAACCGGAAGACAGTTCTCTATTGTAAGCTCCAGCCAACAACATGGTGGTGACGAAGAAGGGGCAGGAGATTCAGGAGCGAGTGGTACGTGCAAGTCACAGCATGGCTGGTTGAATGCCATAGACGTTTGTAGCTCTTGCAGGTGGGCAGGCGACGGGGAAGGGGTGGGTAGTTTCGTAGAAAGGTATGCCATTTGCGTGGCTGGGTGACTGATTGCTCTGTTGAGTGCCCGGTTGGCGTTTTCTTCTTTTATTCCTCTTACTTCCTCCTCCTTCCTTCCCTCACACTATTGGCTATAGAAAAAAAAAACCCTGCAATGCTGGGCTACGTCTGACAAGACAAGACCAGCTGTGTAAAACTCTCACTGTCTCTTGAAGAGCGGGGTCAGCTGATGCTGAGACAGGCAACACCGCCGACATCATAAAACTGGCCCACCCTCCCCCAGAAGGAAGCGAAGGTCCTTAATGACGGCTGCAGCCCCTTCTTCAGCGTAGACTGTGGTCAGGGCAGTCATCCATCAACTGCCGACAGACGCTAAGTGCGACGTTGTCCTGCCAACGGCTGGAGCGAGCTAAGCAGGCGTGGTGCCGCTAGCAAGAATCGCCGTTACTAACGGTTACAAAACGTTTAATTGCACACAAACCTGACGTTAAATTAATAGTGAATTAGTTAAGAACTGAACTGACTAGTGCGTCTTTTCTTCTTCAAAAGCGATCTCAGCGAGTCAAACGGAACGAAGAAAAAAAAAAAAAAAAAAAAAAAAAAAAAAAAAAAAAAAGGGGCCATCAAATTCTACGTACAACATTCAGTTTTGTCGCCTTTACATACATTTTGACAGAAAAAAGGACGTGCCAATCAGTTCTAAGCCAGATTCTGATTAGCTTGACGTCAGAGTTGTGCTGTTAAACGTTTCTTCCGCATAAGTGACGGCAGTTCACTCGTTCTTTCTGCACGCGCGTTTCTGTTTGCTTTCTGTTGGCGACGAATCCTGTTAACGACATTACAAGCGCGAATCGGACGAGTTGCCTGCGTTGCCACAGACGGACATTCTTAGCGTTTGTGGCTTCTGAGCTGGTTTCCTTGGTTGCTTTTTTTTTTTTTTTTTTTTTTTGTGAAAGGGTGGGGATGGTTTTGGTAGCGCGTGTCGGTTTGGTCTTCAGTGGTCTACGTACGTGTTGGAGAAAGATCTGTTATTACCCCCACCCCCATGTTCCCATTTCTTTTATCCACCATCAATCCCTAAACTCTCTTTCTCCATTTTTTCTCTGTATAACCTCTCTTCATTTCCCAATCTCTCTGCTGCTCTCTCTCTCTCTCTCTCTCTCTCTCTTCATTGTCTCTGTCTGTCTGTCTGTCTGTCTGTCTGTCTCTCTCTCTCTCTCTCTCTCTCTCTCTCTCTCTCTCTCTCTCTCTATGGTTTACGAAATCAAGCCATGGGAGATCCATGCTGAAAGACAAACAAGTCAACGTCGCTTATATAACAGTTGAAGTGGCTGAGCTAGTGCAATACACAAAGCCCCATAGTGTGCAGGCTTGAGGAAGCTTAACTTGGCCTACAAAATGGGAGAGAGTGCGGGTATGGGGGGAGGGAATACAGGGGATGTGGAGGAGGGGGGTGAGAGGCAGACAGATAACGAGACGCTTTTATGTCTGCATGCTAAAGTCTAGACTAAATGTGATTACACGTGCATGCATATACACTCACACACCACATGCACGCACGCACGTGCGCGCGTACACACACACACACACACACACACACACACACACACACACACACACACACACACACACCGTTGCATGCAAATATGGGCCCGTACATACAAAGATATTCAGCTATTTCAAGATTTAATTCACCTGTGACCTTTGCTATGGCACGGAGGATTTCCTAAAAAAAAAAAAAAAAAAAAGCATAAAGTAACTTGATACAATATAGTATCTGCATATGAACGTGAAACAATCCATTCACAGTGTGAAAACATCATAACAGTATTACCATTTGAGAAAGTCGCTTAATCTTAAGCATTGAGTTCTTGTTTAAAGACAGTCGTTTGAAATTGTGATCAGTATTTGGATACAAATATTCACACACACACACACACACACACACACACACACACACACACACACACACAGAGAGAGAGAGAGAGAGAGAGAGAGAGAGAGAGAGAGAGAGAGAGAGAGACAGCAGACGTGCAGAGAGAGACAGTTTAGATACATCCTTTTTCTTGAAAAGCTTAGACAAGCTGTGACAGTTCGGGCCCTTAACGTTAATGCACACACAGGATGTAAACTGCAATTGGTCTTACTACTTTGCATCTGTATATAGCATGAGATGTGTGTGAAACTGGCCATTCATGCTTATAGCGTGAGCACATACTGAGATGTGTGTAAAAACCGGGCTCTCCATATTCAAGTGTCAGTACACACAGTCTGACGTAAGTGTGAAGTAGGCCATCATCCATGACTGGGTTTTTGAACGATTGCAGTCAGAAATGTTTGTGAAACTGACTGTCAACAATTCAGTTTGAACAACTTAACAGTCTGAGATGTGTGTGAAATGGGCTATCCATAATTCAGTTTGAACATTCATTGTCCGGAGGGCACATGAAAAGGGCAATCCACATTGTAAATAGAATACATGCATTCTGAATTGTATGTGACAGGGGCTATCCACATCGTAAATGCATAGCTGTCAATCTTCTGGAGGTAACATTATGGAATATCGCACGAACGGATATTGTGCGTGTAGGTCGTAGAACTATTATACAAAAGGAATTGAGCTCTGATGTATCAGGGGATGTTACTAGAAGATTTGGGGATGTTGGGGACTAAAGTAATTGTGGGATGTTAATAAATCGACACTGCAACTGACTAATGACTAAGATTCCTATGTACCGTTCGAGAAAGAGAGAGAGAGAGAGAGAGAGAGAGAGAGAGAGAGAGAGAGAGAGAGAGAGAGAGAGAGAGAGAGAGAGAGAGAGAGAAGCATTCAGTCAGAGATTCGAGGCAGAAAATGAGCAAGTGTAGGTTCATGTTCAGAAACATACCAAACCGAAGATAGGACGAGGCAGAATATAATATAATCCTTTCAATAAACAGGCTCTTGGAATTTACACATGTGTTTATTTTGACTACAAGTTATAACAGACATTCCCAGGAACCCTAACTTTCAACTAAGACCTTCTCTGTCTAGACTAATAAAAATAGACACACAAAACAACAGAACTCGCATACCTTAACAGCATGATCACTGTGGCCAGATCCGAAGGCCGAGAGGCCCAGCAACACCTTGACTCACCTAGAGGATGCCAGGGACGGAAGTTTTTAGGAAGTTAATATCTTTAGTTTATATAGCTTTTGCCTGAGTGTGAATTGAATAACTGTGTAGCGTGGCACGTCTTTGACACAGTCAGAGAACGCCAGGCACTGGACATTATCGAGGTCTGGTTTTCATTACTGACCCACTGCTCAGGGATGGGGGAAGGGGAAGGGGTGTAGTAATGTGAGGGGTGGGGAAGCAGGAGAGGGGACCTAGCATGTCAATGCATCCAGATAGGTAATGAACGGATGTACCGCTCGGGGAGAGGGGGGGGGGGGGGGGGGGGGGGAGGGGGGCTTATAATGTCTCTCAGGCGTCACGCTATAGATCAAGGCAATCAATGGCTCGGTCCATCCTGGGTAGGTGGAATGACCGGATGTAACTGCTCGGGGAGGAGGGGATAACACTGGAGAGGCTCAGAATGTCTCTCAGGCTGTGTGTGTGTGTGTGTGTGTGTGTGTGTGTGTGTGTGTGTGTGTGTGTGCGTCGTGTGTGTGCGTGTGCCTGTCTGTGTCTGTGTCTGTGTGTCTGTGTGTGTATAGCTCCTATGTATATCACTCTGTGATAGAACCACAGGATGAAAGAGGTTGGGTGGGTTGAAGAGAGGCGGTTCGGCTTTTGACTGAATGCACTTCAAACCCCTTATATTTCAGCTAGCAAATGTGTAGTTTAAAAAGAAAATGCTTTTTCCTTAGGAAGAGACACCAAAAGGTTTTCATAAACTTTATTATTTTTGCATTTTCCTTACATATAATCGCTAACATCCACACACCATCTTTTAGGCTTTATTCTGCAATACTGTATCGTCCCTCTTTGAAAGCAACCCCAAGCTCTCCCCACGCCTTTTTTTTAAACAGAATTTGGAATTCTGGATTTGTCCATTAAATTCGGGATTTGGGAAATAATTTCTACGTTAGGGAAATTCCACAAAAAAAAATGGGGAACACACACAATCTGAAATGAGAATGACAGAATCTATCCACATCATAAATGGAACACATGGAATGTGTATGATAAGAGCTATCCACACTGTACAGTGTAAATAGAACACACACAGTCTGAGATGTGTGTAAATAGAACACACACAGTCTGAGATGAGTATGACAAAATCTATCCACATTAGAAATGGACACATGGGAGTAAAGGGATATCCACATTGTACTGTGGAAATGTGTGAGATGAGTAAGGAAGCTATCCACATCAGAAATAACACATGGGATGTGTATGATGAGGGATATCCAAAAAAAAACACACACAGTCTGAGATGAGTAAGACAGAAGCTATCCACATCAGAAATAGAACACATGGGATGTGTATGATAAGGTTCCCATGCGTTTGATAAGGACTATCCACATTATAAACATAACAAGTTTAGAGAAATATGAGAAAGGGGCTACCCATGTTGTAAACAGAATACATACGGGCTGTGTATACACTGTATAAAACAGGCTATCCACATTGTAAATGGAACACACACTGCCTGAGATGTGTGTGAAAGGGGCTATTTACTTTTTTTTTTGTTTCATCCGTGCCACCTCAATGGCACTGCACCCACGCCGTTCCTTCAGGCTCCCCGTCCACAGCCACACCCTGGCCTGTCCTGCCACAACCCCCCAGCCCCAGCAAGTCACAGGGAGAAGCAGTGTCTAGTCGTCATGAGGCAACCCACCAGAAGAGACACTGCTCACCTGCCGAGTCACTTCAGCGGTGTTCAGTGTTGCTTGGACACCGTCCACTAAGCCCTCAGCTGACAACAGTAACTGTTCAGTCGCGAAGTTCGCTTGAGCTCTCCCTCCGGAGGGAACCACCGCATTCACCCAACGACAGTTCCCATGAATTTGCCTATACCAGTGACCCCGACAGAACCTAACCGACGGCATAGATTTGAGAGGAAATCGAAACCGAGGTCACCACGAAACGGAGCATGAAGGGACACAGAATTTGAATATCTAAATGCTGGTCGACGTGAACGACAAGGATGAAGATGATGATACGGATTTCCATTTTTGGTCCGAGACATCCAGACAGGACTGTACTGCATGCTTACTTACAGTCTATCCCAGCGTCAATCAGGCCAGAGAGACGACACTTGCAGTGATCGTCAGGAAATTTGACCAACACTCTCTGAGATGCATGAACTACGTGGATGACACTCGACTGTATAGCCCCAGTCCGAGACGTGTGTGAAAGGGGGTA
Organism: Conus betulinus; assembly: GCA_016801955.1. Taxonomy (NCBI): domain Eukaryota; kingdom Metazoa; phylum Mollusca; class Gastropoda; order Neogastropoda; family Conidae; genus Conus; species Conus betulinus. The sequence continues at coordinate 17,533 of JADBJO010011677.1, read as the reverse complement.
TTCACACTGTAACACACTCAGTCCAAGATGTGTGTGAAAGGGGGTATTCACACTGTAACACACTAAGTCCAAGATATGTGAGAAAGGGGGTATTCACACTGTAACACACTCAGTCCTAATGTGTGTGAAAGGGGGTATTCACACTGTAACACTCAGTCCAAGATGTGTGTGAAATGGGGTATTCACATTGTAGCACACTCAGACCAAGATGTGTGTGAAAGGGGGTATTCACACTGTAACACTCAGTCCAAGATGTGTGTGAAAGGGGGTATTCACACTGTAACACTAAGTCCAAGATGTGTGTGAAAGGGGTATTCACACTGTAACACACTCAGTCCAAGATGTGTGTGAAAATGGGGTATTCACGCTGTAACACACTCAGTCCAAGATGTGTGTGAAAGGGGGGTATTCACACTGTAGCACACTCAGTCCTAGATGTGTGTGAAATGGGGTATTCACATTGTAGCACACTCAGACTAAGATGTGTGTGAAAGGGGGTATTCACACTGTAACACACTCAGTCCTAGATGTGTGTGAAAATGGAGTATTCACACTGTAACACACTCAGTCTAAGATGTGAAACGGAGTTTTCACAATGTAACGCACTCAGTCCTACATGTGTGTGACACGGGGGTATTCACACTGTGGCACACTCATACTAAGATGTATGTGAAAGGGGGTATTCACACTGTAACACTAAGTCTAAGATGTGTGTGAAAGGGGGGTATTCACACTGTAAGATACTCAGTCTAATATGTGTGAAAAAGGGGTATTCGCACTGTAACACTCAGTCCAAGATGTGTGTGAAAGGGGATATTCACACTGTAACACACACTCAGATTAAGATGTGCGAAAGGGGGTATTCACACTGTAACATACTCAGTCCAATATGTGTGTGAAAGGGGATATTCACACTGTAACACTCAGTCCAAGATGTGTGTGAAAGGGGATATTCACACTGTAAACTAAGTCCAAGATGTGTGAAAGGGGGTATTCACACTGTAACATACTCAGATCAAGATGTGTGTGAAAGGGGGTATTCACACTGTAACATACTCAGATCAAGATGTGTGAAAGGGGGTATTCACACTGTAACACTCAGTCCAAGATGTGTGTGAAAGGGGGTATTCACGCTGGAAACTAAGTCCAAGATGTGTGTGAAGGAGAGTATTCACACTGTAACACTCAGTCCAAGACGTGTGTGAAAGTGTAACACTCAGTCCAAGACGTGTGTGTGAAAGGGATATTCACACTGTAACACACTCAGTCCAAGATGTGTGTGAAAGGGGATATTCACACTGTAACATACTCAGATCAAGATGTGTGAAAGGGGGTATTCACTCTGTAACACTCAGTCCAAGATGTGTGTGAAAGGGGGTATTTACACTGTAACATACTCAGATCAAGATGTGTGAAAGGGGATATTCACACTGTAACACACTCAGCCCAAGACGTGTGTGAAAGGGAGTATTCCCAACGTTAATGGAACACAGTCTGAGATACGTGAGAAAGGCGCTATCCACAATTTCGATTCGATACTTTAGTTTGAATGGTCTGTGAAATGGGCTATCTTCAACTTAGTGTCAGCAAAGTTTGAGATATCTGTGTAATGGCTACAAACATTTAAGTGTTAGCATATTCTGATAGGTGCGTAACTGAGCCCATCCATATTTCAGTGTTAACATATATTGTTTAAGAGAAAAGGTATATGAAAGGGACTATCACAATCATAGTTTGCGCATATACAGTACAAAAAAGGAGTGTGAAATGGGCTGTCCACATTCAAGCTTGATAACGGTTTAATTGGAATAGCTGTCATATACATCTGCTACTGTTTATGGGGACTGTGGTGAGAGAGAGAGAGAGAGAGAGAGAGAGAGAGAGAGAGAGAGAGAGAGAGAGTGAGTGTGCATGCGTGCGTGCGCACGTGCGTGCGTACGTGCAGATGTGCGCGTGTGTGTTTGTATGTGTGTGTGTTTGTATGTGTGTGTGTATGTGTGTGTGTGTGTGTGTGTGTGTGCGCGCGCGCGCAAGCGTGCATGTATGGAGGGGAAATATGTGTATGTGTGAGGAAGGATCGGTGGGGGGGGGGGGGGGGGGGGGGGGGGGGTGCTAAGACAGAGCAAAACAAATGAGAAGAGATTCCACTGCCGGAGTGCATGTATTTCTGTGTTTACGCGAGAGAGAGAGAGAGACTGAAGGGTGGAGGCAGATGGGAAAGGGGGGAGGACGGGGAGAGGGGGGGGGGGACAGAAATAGAAATAAGAAAGAAGGCAGAGGAATGTGACAGAATGTTTCTCCATGCATGCATGCCTCCGTGTACATGTGTACGAATATTATCGTGTATGCTTATTACTCAGAGACAGACGAGTCGAGGACCAACAGACGTACAGAGAGGTGTCCAAAGAGAAAGACAGAGAGAGACAGGCAGACAGACAGACAGACAAACAAGACAAACCAGATGGACAGGGAGGACCAGAGAGAGAGAGAGAGAGAGAGAGAGAGAGAGAGAGAGAGAGAGAGAGAGAGAGAGAGAGAGAGAGAGAGAGAGAGAGACGGACTAAACAGAGAACGAGAGAGAATGAACTGAAGCTGCCAGTCCACGTCAACGCAACTTGTGTCATACACTGAATCGTAGGGACGGCAGATTTACCCCGAGGACCGACACCTACTCTAGTGGCAAGGCGCCAACACAAAGCTCCCAGTGCCAGGCGCTGAGGCGTGATAGAGGTGACCTGGCAGGCGGTCAGTCACAGTCAGTCACGTAAAAAACCATGCATGTCACACCCTGCACCGACTTGACACTGATGATCGCAACTGCCTCAAGACAACGCTCGATTTTGGTCGTGATGTCCTCTTGAGCGCGCATAACGAGCACCGCGGGAGCAGTGAACAGCGCACACACACACACACACACACACACACACACACACACTAACAGACAGACAGAGAGAGAGATTTCTGATGATTAGTCCAGATTTATATTAGACAATTCAAGAATCTACCAACGACTCAGTGTCCTCAACGAATTAAAATGGAAAAAAAAAAAAATATGACTAATGTATTCCAGTTCGTTCCGTATTTTTCAATATTTCCAGCACATTTGATCACGTGTAGCACCTGGACCTCTTACTCGCACTAGAAGTGGTAAATATTAGAGTGATGAAATTGTTGTGTATCCCTCATGACATATATTCCTTTGTTAATAAGGATGAAAATCTCTTGAGAAATGAAAAAGGTTTCCCAGCTTAAGACAAGGCTCTGTCTGGGATCACTGTTATTTTTTTCTGATATTGTTCGTAACACTAAATTTGTCATTGAGTTATTTGCACACAATACAGTCATATCTTTTGCAATGAAAAATCGTTGCACAGGAAAAGAAACCTTACAAACATATTTAATGAAATAGAAACTTGGGCCAAAGGATGGTTAAGCATGGAAGTAAGAGAGCTACTCATGTATACAGAGTAAATGTAGTCTCCTGCGATCTCCACAACATCACAATGCAGTGCTCTGAAAAAAAAAAACAAGAACATAGAGATTCAGCTGCCTATCACCAACGTAAATTCAGATGAGGTAGACAAAATGCACATTACGGATGACTGTTTAACCGCGTTCACTCTTTCAAGTACAAACTGACCAGATGGGCTTTTGGAACTGTGTACAAATCATTCATCCTGTCACTTTTTTTTCGCTTTTGCGGATATCAGCTAGCATATCTATGTAGTGCAAGTAAAACAATTTGGAGATTTTGAATTCGGATGCCTTAGGCATCACCACAGGTGCTGAACACGAAACTAGCCATGAAAAGTAAGTCAAAATTCTGCGTCAAAGATATACAATAATTCAGCTTTACAAGATCATTCTAGCTACCCACACTATATTTCTGACCTGCTGTGATGTTTAGTATTAACAGTCGATCCATATCATTTGAGGAGACCCTTTGAATTACTTGTTATTATTCGTCAAACATATACATAGCTTATATCTTATTTTCCTTTATCTGCATCTCATGTCCACCTAGAATAGCCTCCTTCAGATATTAACAAAAAACTCGTCGCTCAGTTGCCTCAAACACTACATTTCCTCAGCAAGCGTTTCTGTTCCCCATTACGCTGATTAAAGAGAAACTGAAAGGAACAGATGATCCTCTGTTGACCAAAACCAGGAATGAATATGTGGATCTTTGTGATCAATACATAATAAACGGTACATCGTGTTCAAATAATTATCCCTAAGAAACTGCCTCACACTTTCTCAAGTAATCCCATTAGTGCATTTGCATCGAACAAACACTCGTTTGTTTGTGTATTACTCAGCAATAGCTCTTTCACTTTGCAAACTGATGCCAATATTTGCAAAACTGATGCCAATATTTTCGTATCTGAACACAACCTCATTTCAAAAACAAAGCGATTCGTATTATAACTGAAGATTTTTCTTAAATGCGAACTGTGGATGCATATCTCAAGGCTTCTTTTGCCAGTGTAAATTGCTTCGATTATTATGTAAAGCAGTGGTTTATACCTTTATCGCATTTATAGTTATTCTAGTGATCTGCCTGCCTACTCGTCTGTCAAAACGACAGGAGATTCAAACCGTTTATTTTTCGGCTGGTCATTCATGGCATTCGTCTATGAACTGTACTCTAAACGCTGATGTTCACTCATATTTATGTATTTTCTTCTTTCCCTTCATACCTCTCGCAAACTCCTTCCATTCAACCGCCGTTCTTTTTTGCCAGTGACAAATGGCAAGAAAGTTTGAATACGTTCCAAACATTCCTTTTCCTCTAAGCAAAATAATCAACATGTTTCTGATGAAAAAACCCACATGCGAAGAAATCCAGTAAAAATCACCACGGCTCCCTTTGAGTCGAATACCACAAATCAAACGTCCTTATTTAAATAAATTATCATTACTGTCATTAAAAACTGATCAGAGAGAATGCAACCTCCCCAGATACAGCTCCCACTTCCCCTCCCACTCCTCCTCGGATCACTCTTCATTCCAATAAAAAGGGAGATTACTCCAACTCTGTCGGCTAAGTGACCAGGCCTGGGTTCCGGTAAAGAATTTTCTCTTGTCCAGTCAGCAATTGTCATTTTTCTGTCCCCTCCCCTTCCCCTCCCCTTCCCCCAGTTGCCTCATCGTGCTGCTGGATCTTGATGGTTTGCAGCAATTTGTCAGCAGAAATAATGATTCATAGTCCCTGTTTTAGCCCCCTTAAGGCTAAAACCTAAAACCACTCCGGTACTTCATAAGGGTATAGTCTATCTGGCTGCCACAGTCGCCGTTTGGGGTAGTAGCATATCCACCGTTGGGATACTTCATTGTCACCGAGACTCTGAACAGGAACAAAGTCATTTTCAACGGCACTGTTTTTCTCCCCCCTTCTTTCTCATTCTTCCTCCTGGGTGTTTTAAGCTCCTTTTCGTTGACATATCTGCATGAGACTGCTTATTATCCATGGCTTGGGTTTCCATCGGCTTATTCCCGGGACATGTTTCTGTTTCAGTCATCTCTTGGTTGAAATTGTTTGTGAGGGCTTCAGGGTCCTCTTCAAGTCCTCTTGTGGCCGCTTGGAATTAGCAATATCAGTATTTTTCTGCGGGTTCAAGATCGAATTTGAAACGAGTTTCTTCACTTTCATGTTTTCTTCTTCGTGTCTTAAAAAGTTCATGTAGACAAGGTCGTGGTCACAACCAAGGTCAGATCAGTCCTGGACACGTCCTTGTTTTGACCCTGTCCATGCAAAACCTGTCCCGGTTCTTCAAGAAAATGCAGTCTATCTGACTTTTGTACTGGCCGTTTGAGGGAATGTCATGTCCGTCGATAGGATGCTTTATGGTCACCGAGAATATTAGCAAGAACCAAGTCATCGTCGCTGGCAAATTTCAGCAGGCATCGTCCCCTATCATTGACGGTCTCGACTCGGTATGGACCGCAGAAATTCCTCCCGTCTACTACAACAACCTTGACATATCAGACACCCTCAGTAATAAGCATGTCTTTCTTGTCAACATTCTTTTTATCACCATGTGAAGCTGAGTGAAGAATGCTTCGATCTGGTCATCATCATAGATTGATACAGACGCATACATTCACACTATCGTGGTGGTAAACTGTTACACTCGTTTGGACTGCGACCGATCCTCTGTCGGTCTCTGTACTCTGTTCCGTTAATGCGGCATGTTCGGGGCAAGCTGAGCCTGGTGGTGCTCATTCTCCTCTGCAGGTCGGTTCTTCTTTTTTCGGGCTTTCTCCCCACATGCGGATGAGTTCGAAGAACCTCTGACCTGGCTACAAGAGATTGAGTATAAAGAAAGAAATCCAAAACTCTTTCGTGAAAACGGTGAATGACTACAGTTTTATCGGCGGCGGGAGATGGCATACATCAACTGAACCAAGAGTAATTGTCAACACCCCAATGTGGTTAGAGAAAACGAGTTTCCTCCCCTGTGTCGAACGACGCATGCCGGGTCGACCGCTTCAGAGTGCAAGTGCTGGGGGAGGGTGGTGCAACTGCAGTGTCAGTCAGACTCAATTACTGTCATACAAAACATGTTTTGGCTGACATAATCCCTGCAGATGCCTCATGCCTCCATCACCCTTCAGCCCCAGCTTCCACACTCCCCGTCGAATCTCGACTCTAGCCACTCTATTTCATGTTTGTAAGTTACAAGAAGTGACTTTTTAACAATGAGGCTGGGGCGGGGTGTTTTGTTGTTGTCATTTGTTATGGAGGATTTTCGATGCTGCTTTGTTGGGGTGGAAGAGCAGATGGTGAGAGGGTGGATGTAACTCGCTGCCTGTAAATGAAGCTGCGACTGTTTTGACCTCTCTCTCTCTCTCTCTCTCTCTCTCTCTCACAACACACAGCGTGCGAGCGCACGCACTCACAAACACGCACCTACCCCCTCCCCCAATACCCCCCCCCCCCCCCCCACACCACACACACACACACACACACAGAAGCTCACCACTGTAGCCCTTTTTTTTTTTTTTTTTTTTTTTTTTGGGGGGGGGGGGGGGGGGGGGGGGGCGTTCCGTGGCCTTATAGCTCGGCAGATAACGTGTGCCATAGTCCTCACACAATAACGCCTACTTAAAAGTCAAAACTAACACACTTTTTGCATGACAGTTACAAATTTACTACGGTACCGCTATAACAGCAGCTACTACAGCTGCTGCTGTTGTTGCTACTGCTACTGTTACTACTGCTACTACTGTTTCTACTACAATTACTGCTACCACTATTTGATCATTTCTAATGTACTAATGATACTATTACTACTACTAAAGTTTCAGTTTCAACAAGGTGTCACTGTGTGCGGATTAGTCTATATACACGCTACATTTAATTTGATGAGTTTCAAGATCACACTGCGCGCGATTTAACGCTGATAGATGAACGAATTAATGACCAAGATGGGACAACTGAAAATGGCGGTCTCATGGCTAGGATTTTGCAGTTGTCTGACCTATGCATTAGCATTAAGTAGCCCAACGCGCTGGTCAGATCTTGGATAC
>JADBJO010011677.1:0-2500 GCA_016801955.1 Conus betulinus | reverse complement strand
CAATGAACGTACGAGTCTGCCGTCAGACTAATAGGGGCCTGAATAGATCAGTGGGCAGAGCACCGGTCTCGTAATCCTGGGGTTGCGGGTTCGAATCTCCACCGTGCCGTTTCTGCACAGGGGGATTTTTCCCTTGGATTTGATATTGATTCCGAGTTCATTTCCCGAAAAGTCCTTCGAATGAGACCGCAAAACTGAGGTTCCGCGTGTGAACGCACGCATAACATCTTCCACGGAAAAGTTTATTTCCAACATTTGGAAGAGACGGGCAGTTTTGGCCAATGGTATCAATGACACTTTACACATAGCGTGCACACTGTATGAAAAATCGAAGGAATGAAGGAAGAAAAAAAACTGAGTGAGAATGAAGGAACAAAACTGATGGCTGACAGCAACTGAACAACACGGGAAACGATTGAATGAAGGCCAACAGGCAGCCTGTCATTCCGCTCTATCCAGGTAGGCAGCCCGTTGAATAAACAAGAGTGTGGGTTGTACAGCGCTTAGAGCTTGGTCTCTAACCGACAAAAGGTGCTATATGCATTCTCCCAATGATAAGGATAATAGTAATAATGATGATAGTAAACAGTTATTATCGTAATAATAACGATAATAATAATAACAACAATGATAATGTTGATGATGATGATATGATAGTAATAGTTAGTAATAATAATAATTATTATTATAAAATAGCAGTAATGATAATAGTGATGATGATGATGATGATGATGATGATGATGATGATGATGATAGTAATAATAACAATGATAAGAAGAAGAAGAATGAGGAGGAGGGGGAGGACGATAATAATGATAATAATGATAACAACAGTAGTGGCAGTAATGATAATAATTATAATAATAACATCAAAATCGGTGATCAGATGGTTCGGAACCACCTGCCTGAAGCGAACCAGCAATCCAGGCGACCAGCAGTACGACCTCCTTTCACCTCACCTCGCCATGCCCATCGTCTTACCCAGGCCCAACGTCATAGCGCATGGACCAGGCAGCAGTGGACTAGGGTGCTTCTCAGTGATAATTCCACCACACCATGGCCATCAACGACGGTCAAATTCACATCCGGAGACGTCTTGGTAAGCGCTTCCATGATGCCGCAGTGAGAAGTAAGATTGCTCTGATGGTGGATTGCAGATGGCACGGGCTGGCTTCTGTCTCCGACAAAGAATATTCCCTGTGGGGCCGGGTTAGCTCAGTTGGTAGAGCGCCGCACTCGTGATCCTGGGGTTGCAGGTTCGAATTTCGGTACAGGGAGATTTTTTCCCTCGGAGTTAACGTTGGTTCTGACTCCATCCCCTACACAGTCCTTTGAATGAGACTATAAACCGAGGTTCCGTGTGTGAACGCAAGCACAACATATTGCACACTCGTAAAATCCCATCACCAACTTTCGGAAGAGAAGGCCAGTTTGGCCGTTGGTGTGGATGACACGTTACACATAGCGTGCACCTTCCCCGAAGATGGAGTATGGCTGCCTTAATGGCGCGATATAAAACGGTCATACACGCAAAACTCCACTGCCTATCTATACAGGCAGTGTCCGCAGGAGTATCAGCCTGCGTAGGCAGACGAAAGAAGAAGAAGAAGATACTCCCTCACCACGGCACTAGTTACAGCGACGACATTCTGCGACCAGTTACAGAGCCAGCAGGCCGTGAAATCAAGAGCTGTACTGCCAGATTACCACGCCAAGCCGCACAGAGCTGGTGTCCTCACCGCCTTTCATGCCGCAGCAGTGAATGATGAGGTTCCCGGATGTAAACCCAAGAGAGCATCATCAGAATGTCCTGGAGCGACGAGTCTGAGCTGGGCCAGCTACCTGCAGGTAAGCGTGACGGCATCCTCCACTACTCCAGCAAGAGTGGCTGCCATTCCTACAGAACACTCTCCAGAAGCTGATCATGTCACTGAGTCAACAACCTTGATTAGAAGTCATCAACACAGATGTTGGCCTTTCTCTGCCTTCTTTGCTGCAAATGCTGTTAGCTATAAATTTTAAAAAACTTGGATGCGTCCATTGAAACGAAATGGTCTCAATTGTTGATTAGCTCCTGTTGGAGAACATGTTACCGATTGACCGATTAATGAATGGCTTAAAGTCTTATTAACTCCTACCTTCGTATCTGTTACCTTTTCAAAATACTGAGTGAAATACTATGTGGTTCTCGAATTCACTTGAGTAGTATACTTACGAAAAACAGTTATCATACACTACATTTATACATACGGATATATATACATGTCTGACGTTGTTTGAGAGCTCTTCATTTCCGTTTTGAATAGGTCAACCGCATCGTTAATCGGACAAGAAACGCGCAATAAGCAGAAAAGCTTAATTTCTGGTACCACACTCAACCCGCAACTGATCTCAATGTCTTAACGAGCGTGAAAGTTCCTGGAAAACAAAGACTGACATAAACAACGATGTCGTGGCACAGCGGTCCATAGTGTTGCGGGTGGTGCGGTTTCAGGTTCGA
>JADBJO010011676.1:52500-63066 GCA_016801955.1 Conus betulinus | reverse complement strand
CACAAGGATAGTGATTTTAGACCACCATGCAAAAGTTACCCCCTCCCGCCCCTTCAAAAATAAGAACAAGTGAAAAATAAAAACTTTTGCAATTAAGATAATGTCAATTTCTTCATCATTCAGAATGTCCCTTGTGTTATCATACTTCAGAAAAAACTCCATATATTATTCATTCGGGTATCTAGCGAGCAAAATTGGGCATTCTAATAGTAAGTGATGAATTGACAGTTTAAGATTGCAAATATACAATTAACTTTTTACGTACTTAGCTTTCCACGAGTTTAGTCGTATTTTGTACAGTAAACTAATTATAGGTCTACTATATGTCAAGACTTTAGATCTAGAAGCAGATGGGCTAGTACAAGTGATTTTTTTCCAACAGGGAGTACATTTCATCTGCTGATAATGCTAATTTCTCATTTGAAACTGTGTCAGAGTTATTATTGAAAGCTCCTCGTTTAGCAGCTCTATCAGCAACCTCATTCCAAAAGAGCCCAGAATGAGATGGCACCCAGCAAAAAGTCAATACCAATACCTTTTATAGCAATACGATGAATTAAATACTTAATTTTTCAAAGACAATATCGTTACGACTGTTGCAGCTATTTTGCTTGAGCGTTTGTTTGTAACTGATTTTGAATCAACACATAGTAAGATGTTATAAATGGATGGATAAGGTAGATCACAAATGAATTCTAAAGCTTGCATTATTGCGTACAATTCAGATGTAAATATTGAAACACCTTTGCCTAAATGATATGACTTTTCTATTCTGAGTGAAGGAATAACAAAACCTGCACCACTGTCTGACGTTTCTAAGACGGAGCCATCAGTGAAAATTTTTAGATGATTTGAATATTTTGAATCTAAATGAAGGCGAACGTCAGTAACTAATAAATTCTCTTCTTCATTTTGTTGTTGTAACTGCTGTATTCTATATCAAACTTTGCCTTTCTTTGTCCCATGGTGGTATATCATTGGTATAATATAGGCATGACTGAAATATTGTGAATGTCTATTTTTGCTTTTACTCATAACGTCTCTTCAGTAAAATTCCTGATAGGCTGAAGAAGTGTTATTTTTTTGCTCTCTTTTTGGGAACTCTGTTTCTGCATTTAAGAATATTTCCTCCTGTGTATTATTAACGATAGACAGGCTTCTGATTACATATTTCGAAACTGCTAATTTTCGATGTTCTGTTAATGACAACATGTTGCTCTTTCTTTATGTTTCTATGAGTGTTAGAGTGCATAGGGACACCAAGAGCTAGCTTGATAGCCCTACTATCTATGCTTTGTAATTTATTTTTAAAAGAGTATTTGAAGCACTGAAATACACCTCTTGCCCATAGGAGAGTAGTACTGATCGAACTAAAGAAATTGCAAGGTGTAGTAATGTTTTGGTATTTTGGCTCCATGTCTGTTTATATTTATGATTTTTAAAAAAATAAATCTTTTTCTTGCTTTACAAATCAAATATTCAATATGAACTTTCCAATTTAATTTTGATGTTAAATGTACACACCTAAAAACTTAACAGACTGCTTATAAACAAGAGGGTTTCCATCCAATACTAACTGAGGAAGAGTTTTCAGGATTTTCACCATTATTAAAAAGCATAAGATAAGTCTTTTCAAAAGACAAGTTCAATCCATTTTCTTTCATATATTGATTTAGATTATTAAGTTCTCTTTGGTATATGTTCTGAACATAATGAACAGTTCTTTTGTTAGTATGTTTCCTCAAAGATGTGTTGATCCAAATAGCTATATCGTCTGCATATTGCACAACATTTGTTGTTTTTGATAGACAGTTTGGTAGATCGTGAATTAATATATTAAACAATAATGGAGCTAGTACAGATCCTTGCGGAATGCCTATATCAATTCTTTTCGCTGAAGAGTAGACATTTCCCAGCCTGACTTGTATTGACCTATCTGATAATAAATTGCTTATGTAATGATAAGTTACACCTGTTATTCCAATTTTTTTTTTTCAATTATATAAAAGTCGTGCATGCCAAAACACTATCATAAGCTTTTCGTACATCAAAGAATGTGGCAAGTGTACTTTTTCTTTTGGAGAATTTTTTTTTTTTTTTTTTTTTTGAGTTGTAAAGTTTAAACTAAGTTGTCTGTTGTGCAACGTCCTTTTCTAAACCCAGCTTGACATGTAGGAATGATATTTTGTTTTTCACAGTGATAAAATAATCTTTTCTGTATAATTTTTTTCTAATAATTTACTGGCATGAGAAGTTAAAGCTATTGGTCGATAACTATTTATATCTGATCTCGGTTTTACCTTGCTTTGGAATAGGAACTGCAATTGACTGCTTCCAGATTTTAGGAAGAGCTTCATTTAACCCAACATTTTTGGTAAAAACGAAAATAACAATTCTTTCCAATTAAATGGTAAATGGATCAGAAGCTGGTAAGAAATGCCATCCAAACCAACAGAAGAATTATTTGAAGAAAATGACTCCAGTGCTTCAATAAATTCATCAAACTGAATTGGTGCATTAAGATAGTGTGTATTATCAGGATTTAGTTCAACATAGGAATCTGTACTTTCCTCCTTATTTCTGTAATGAATACTATCAGCATCCAGATTTTGTGGATAAGCTGTTGCTAGTAAATGTGTCAAGAAAACAGTTCAGCTTTTTCTTTAGACGTTAGAAATTGCTTATTCTCTGTCCTTATGGGAAAAATTGGTAGCGTGAATCCATTTTTCATTTCTTTCACCTTTGCCCAGACTTTATGTAGATCTTTTGATTCATGTACTTCAGTATTGCAAAAGTTAGTCCAGTAGTTTTTCTTGGCTCGGGCCACAACTTTATTGCTGTGAATTTTAGCTCTTTTCATATCTTGAAAAAAGTTCTTCTATATTGTTGTCTATATCATTAGAAGAATAATTGACCTGATCTTTCTTCTTGTCCTTTTCCTTTTGTTTTGCTATAACAGCTTTTAACCACAGTTTTAAAAGATTCTTTTTTATGTGCCACAGCCTCTTCACACTCTTTGCAACAGACGTGATTCCCAGTGTTTGTGTGTGTGTTGTGTGTGGTGTGTGTGTGGTGTGTGGCAGTGGGGCAAGTCCTTTTGGGCCTGGTAAGGGAAGGCTGGACGTTCCTGCCCCCACAGTCTCCACTATCTTGCGCGAGCTAGCATACCGCAAGCGTAGGCTGGTAGGTTGAACGGGTCACCGACCCTCAACTCTAGGGCTTGTCTACCTTGTATGCGCAGCTGAATTCGGCGGACTGCGCGGAAGAAAGATCCCTGGTGGTTCAACGGGCAGAAAGGCGATTTCCAGCAACGCATTGTAGAGCGCACAGGGCGCGTGTCAAGACACAAAAGGGCGTCGGGTCATCCACTGCACCCCAATCTATCTCCAGCCGTCTCCACTTCATCTTGCCACTGGACACAGATGGATTGGGGGCGAGAGAGTGACATGCTGGGACGATGCCGCAACTCTCCCTCACTATATCCAAGTCAAGCACAAGTCACGACTTCAACCCCCACAGCGCCGATCTTTCATCTGAGATTGAAAGTCATGGTCATCTTCGAAATCGGAGGACGAACAACAACGTGTTGTTCGTGGCTGGTTTTATATATCACCACACACGATATGAACAGGCTAACAAAGATGAACGCGATGGGGAGAATGGAGACTTAACCTTTTCTGATGGGATAGTAGAGAGAGGAGCATGTGACAGGATACGTGACACTGCATGGAAATATCCATTTTCAAGGCATCTAATGAGCTTAACATTAAACACACGACAAAGACTTTTTTTTGCTTTGGTTGTGTCACATTCCTTTTTTCTTTACACTAAAACACCTTGTGTATCAAAATGTGTAGCCTAATAACACAGCTTTACTCTTCTTTCTGATTCTGGGTAGGCCTACCATGCACCAAACTGGATGAAAGATGAGTGATTGCTCGTTCATTTTCCTTGTCCTGAGTGTTTTTTGCTGCATCCTGTCTTAGGAAGACTTAAGAGAGGTCGAAACGCATCGTGTTTTGTTTGGTGATTCGTTACTATGCGTTTATTTTTGGCGGTACATTGTCACTAACATTTCAAAATTTATTTCCACATTGTTATCGCGAAGGTTGCGGGACCGAGTGAGTGGGTAGGTATATGCATGTGAACACACTCGTGTGAACGCACTTGTGTGTGTGTTAGTTATGTAGTGTGTGTGTGTGTGTGTGTGTGTGTGTGTGTGTGTGTGTGTGTTGTGTTGTGTCTGTCTGTCTGTCTGTCTGCCCTGTGTCTGTGCCTGTGTGTGTGATCATGTAAGCGTTTCATACCTATCTGTGTGCGCAATTGCCTGAAAAAGTGCATCCAGGCGCCATCATTTGTGCAAGTGCGCTTGCACACACACACACACACACACACACACACACACACCACACACACACACACACACACTCACCAGGATATAGAGAAGCATCCTAGGTATCTACTACTTTAGTACAGAGAAAGCTGTACAGCCGTAAAGGCTAGCAGGCAAATGACAGTTGAAGTGTTGTCTCTGAAAGCGAACCGCAACCCCTGGGACTTTTCCTTCGTCTAGGGAAATGTTTCGTTTCCATTTTCTGAGGGAACAATCTATTCCAGACCAAGAGGAACGTTTCTTTGGCTCATGTTCTGAAGTTTGTTCAGTCCAAATCCTTCTGCTCCAACTTTTCCCATCTGTTACACTTAAACCTGGTTTGCTATAAGTGCAGTTAGTGCACAAATAAGTCACCATGCGCGCGTATGCTGGAACACACACACACACACACACACACACACACAACACACACACACACACACACACACACACACATCTTTTATAGGCGCGACTCATTCCACGATAGTTCTGAGTTGAACAAAGAAAGAAAGCCTGACATGAACCTGTATATTTTTCTTCCTCAGGAACGCCATCCTCCTTAGCAGAGCTGTACAGAGTCAAATAGGACATTTCCCATGCCGTTTTATCTACCTCTGATGGTTGTCAGTTGTCGTATAAAAGAGAGAGTGTCCTGTTCTCCAAGGTTTGAAGGGCTCACAGGAAGTAAAAGTAGAAAACAGTAAAAGCTAGACTGGGCTATCTGGCGTGTTTCATGAGGTTTCAGACCTTACAGAGCTGACAGAGAGAAGAGGGTGATAAAGTGATAAGTGAAACGTTTTGTAAAAGAACAGTAAAGTCTTACAGAACAATTAATGTCGGGGTGATGGCATATATAAGGCGTCGGTAGGTACACTGGCTCATGTGGTGTTAGTCAGATAATTCATCCTTAAACTAAAAGCGAATCAGGCAAACAGAAAAAGACCCCTAGTACAGAATGGAAACAAAACAATTGCAAGGCTGTGTTATTACACCTTGAGTCGAAAACGAAATGAACAAAGCAAAGCGTTTTCGACGTACTGGGTGTCTTGCTTGAATAAAAGGGAAATGTGGACAAATCAAGGATTATAGGTTTCAGGGGTACATGTGTTTTGTTTGTATGCACTGCTATGCCGGTTAAGGACGTCTTACAAATAGAAGTTTCTGGAAGTGTCAGACACCTGTCGAAGGCCATTTTCTCTGCCATCCACTTCCACGCTATCTCTATGCCAACACATCAATGTCTGCAAATATTAATTATCTGAACAGCAATGGCATAAAACTAGTTGTGTGTGTGTGTGTGGTGTGGTGGTGTGTGTGGTGTGTGTGTGTGTGTGTGTGGTGTGGTGCCTTAGGTGTGTGTGTGTGTGAGAGAGAGAGAGTTGAGAGAGAGGAGAGAGTGTGTGTGTGTGTGTGTGTGTGTGCGGCGTGAGTGTTGTGCTGTGTGTGTGTGGTGTGTGTGTGTGTGTGGTGTGTGTTGTGTGTGTGGTGTGTGTGTGCTTAGGTTTGTGTGTGTGTGTGTGGTGTGTGTGTGTGTGTGTGTGTGTGTGATCAGGAGAAGGAAAAGGAAACTGAATTTCAAAATGAAATCTTTGACCAAAAGCGCATGGCACAGTCCGCCAATTGAATTAGCTAACAAATCGTACGAGTTGGAAAACAAACAAACAAATAATGTAGGTGCACAATACCACTGCCATGCATGGAGTAGTTAACAGTGCTGTGCATGTTAGTGTATTGTTGCGTACAACGTGTGAAGAATAAAAACCGTGGAAAATGATACATGTGTGTGTGGTTTTTTTTTTTCATATTGATTCTTATGATTATTGCTCTTGCACATTTTGTTTGTTTGTTGATATAGTTACATTATGATTCATGCAAGCATGCATGCTCGTGCTTGTATTTTTTGCAACACACAACCTAAAGGGTTATAGTCCCTGTGACCAAGGATGCATTTCTCCTCCTTACTTGGAATTAGTGGCTCTATGGATGCTGCGTATCTTTTTTTTTTTTCTCTCTAGACCTCTACTCTTCCAGTACACGTTTGCCAGACCACACAACGTTTTGGAAAAACTAAGCAAATTTCGGTGTAAACGATGTCGAAGGAGGAGAAACAATAAACTCGGAGCCAATATATAGTTGTGGTGGAAGGAGGGAAGTGGTTTGAGGTCGGGGGTGTGGTGTGTGTGGGGGTGAAGGTGAAGGAGGGGAGAGAGGAGGATTTTGAACCACATCCAAAAATATGTACATGCATTGCCATGAGTTAATTTTTGGTTATGAGGATAGTGGGGGTACATTTTTTCCAAACATCAACTGTCAGATGATGTTTATTTCTTCCTTCTTTTGTTTTTCCTTTTGTTTTCCCTTTCTTTTGCTGTTTAATGAAACAAGACAGCTGAAGAGGGCGGTCAGGGGGAAAACAACAAACAAACAAACAAGAAGAATAGTGTTCTTGTTATCTTGTCAGGTTATTCAGCTAATGTGCAGTCAGTCTGATTCTTAAGAGCTTTTTCTTTTTTAGACAGTTCGCTTCCTGTTTTGTGTTTTTTTGATAGAAGGAAGAGTACAAGTAGTTTGTGTTGTGTGTTTTTGTTTGTCTTTGTTTTTCTTTTGCTTTCATTTATGTAGCATATGGCGTTTTTTTCCTCTTTGAATGAGTTGCACTCTGTGCAAGTTCTCCTTTGTTTGTTATTGTCTCTCACAAAGGAAGTCCTGCACCTTACCTAGTACTATCTTCTAGTAGATCTCTAATTCCTTTACATAGCGATTTGTAAAACTTGTTTTATTGGATTGGTGAAGGACGAGCTGCACACTGGTCAGACCCTTGGCACCTGTGCCTGGTGATGTTGAATATGTGTGGGGTGGGTGCATGGTTACAGTTCTGGTCTACTTAATGGTGATTTAGTGGTATTGGATGGTTGTTGTGATTGGCAGTTCATGGTGCTACAAATGGTGGGGGGGAGGCGCATGGCAGTGTGGTGATTAGTTGTGTGGAGCGATGGTTTTCAGTAGTTTTGATCACAGTTGTGGTAATGAAGGTGAGACTGTATGTGGTGACTCTGTAGTGGTTGTTATTGTTTGATGTCTCTAACAGTGTGGGGAATGGACGTTATTGTTGATCACAAGTCTCCTTGTTTCCTGTTCGAAATCGACTGAGCATGTATTCTGTAAAGAAATGAAAACCAGTATCAGACTCGACTGCCGACGTGTCAACGCCTCGACAGCAGAATAAGAATAAGAACAGCAGCAGTTGTGAAAAGCTCATCTCGGACCTAAACATAGTTTTCCTTCTCGTCTGGTCCCAACTTCGCTTTGCCTCCATTTAGCATCAAATCAAGTGAGGTTTTTCTGCGAGACTGAAATAGGGTCTCGGTGGATAGTTCGCTAGACAGCCACTCGATTCGTGTCTGTCTGGCTGGTGCTCTCTCTCTCCTCTCTCTCTCTCCCTTCTCTCTCTCTCCTCTCTCTCTCCGTCTCTCTCTCTCTCTCCTCCTCGCTCTCTCTCTCTCTCTCTCTCTCTCTCTCTCTCTTCCGCCCTCTTCGTTTCATCTCTCTCTCTCTCTCTTAATCGGCAGTTGACCTCATCTGACTATTTGCTGCTGTCTTCTTGGGTTGCCCGTAATGAAAGAAGACCACTTGCCAATGCACTTTGTGCTGGCTGCCCGAAGTTATCTGATTTGTTTCGCTGAAGTGGTCCGCCCCTCTCTGCCCTTTAGCGGAGCGGGGCCAAAGGAATGCGGTGGTGAAGAAGAAAGAAAAGAAAAGAAGACGCTTTGATTGGGGGAGGGGGGAATGGTTGTGATCTTGATTGGATTGATTTGATTTACGACTGCATCCTTCCCCTCACCAGCCAACTTAGAAAATGCTCGCATGACAACAGTAATCAATCATCATCCGTTCTCATGTATGATCATTATCAACATTGTCATCACTGGCTGGATTTTGCCAGACACTTTGCTAGAGATACCACTAGTGTATTTGTGTGACATGCAGATCCCTCAGCATTTGGATCCTCTTTCTTATATCTATGAAGTAGCTTTCTTTCTGAGATTGCATAGCTGGATAGATACAGTTCATCACTATTTATTTTACACAGTGAATCTAATAGAAGAAACAAGTAAGAAACACACAACACACACACACACACACACACACACCACACACACACACACACCACAACACACACACACAAAACACGCACACACGCACACATGCAATGCGCACACAAACACACACACACACACACACACACACAACACACACACACACACCCACACACACACAACCTCTGAAGGCCAGTTGTGCTGAAACAGTGTTTTAATGGAATGGAACAAAAAAAAAAAATGGAGCTCTAGTCCCATAGACACTGGATAGGGACACAACAACCTAAGACAAGCTCTAAGAAAAAAAAAGTTGGTATTTGACATTACTCTAGTGGAAGAGTCATCTAGAAGAAGCATTTTGGAAGAAGCAGCATACCCCTGCGCTGTCATGTAGGTACAGTGTGGAGAATATGAAAAATATGTGAAAATTAGGTAGGATGAGATCGATCGCTAAATGGAATCAGTAGTCGTGAAGGTCAATGGTTAGAGAATACATTCTATCCATGAGCCAGTTCATGCCCGACCTAGATGCTCTGTGTGTAAGTGTGTGTGTGTGTGTGTGTGTGTGTGTGTGTGTGTGTGGTGTGTGTGTGTGAGAGAGAGAGGAGAGAGAGAGAGAGAGAGAGAGAGAGGTTGGGGAGAGTGTGTGCGTTTGTATGTGCATGTGTATGCATGTGTGTATGAATTGTGTGTTTTGTGTGTAGGGAGAACAAGTGGAAATGGGGGGGTGTGTTGAAACGGTGTGATTTTAATCGTCTGTTGTCATGAACCGATAACCTCTGGCAAATCTGAAGATGTGTTTTTGGTTGCGCTGTGCATCAATGAAGATCGAACATTACAAAGGACTCTCTCTCTCTCTCTCTCTCTCTCTCTCTCTCTCTCTCTCTCTCTCACACACACACACACACACACACACACACACACACACACACACACACACAGGGGAGAAAGAGAGAGAGACAGAGCATTAGTAGCCTTTCACCGTTTCATCACATGGAGACACGGAGTCACAGAAGAACAGAAAAAGAGTGGTGGTCAGAGAATCCAAACACACAGACAGACATCGGGAATCTGTGCCAGACCCCTTCTCCATCCTCCTCTCCACCACCCCCACTCCTCCACGCCTCGTGTCCACCTTCCCTTCCCTCTCTCCTCTTTTCCATTCGCAGAAAAAGGCCAGCTGACTTTGTGCTAAAGGGCCAAGGAGAAACGGGGCAGGCGAGGGACCGCCACTAAGTGATTGCTACTGATCTTGCTTCACTGTGTGTGTGATACGTCTGAGGTCTACGTCTTCCCTCCGGGTACCAACAAAATGATCAGGGACAGCAAACTGAGAAAAAAAAACTGCCACCACCAACTCCTCCTCCTCCTCCTCCACCATCACCACAATTATAATTATGTCGTTTTCCTCAAGAAACGCATATCTATCTAAGCTGAAATACTTTATACTAAAGCCATGAGAGGAAAAAATAACATGTTCAGCAGAGAAAAAAGACATCGACAAGGCCTGTTTAAATACGGACAGTGGCCTATAATGTTTACACTCGATGCATTTACCTCAAACATTCCCCAGGACAGAATTAAAAAAAAAAAAAGAACAACACAAAACAAAGAACAACAAAAGAAAGAACAAAAAACCATAACTCATTATCATGTAATGCTTTACAAACAGACAGAGACAGAGCAAATCGCTGTAATGAACAATACTGTAGCTGTAGTAATGGCTCATTCTTTCAAAATTACCACGCCTGAGTTTCGCATTTACCAATTCAAAATGTCTAACAATATCAAGGGCTATGGATGGTGTCAGATAATGATTGTTACACCAGTTCCTATGAAGATCAAACCCGTTTATCTGTTTCTGGATACGGCAGATTATTACTGCCTCTATGGTCTAAAACGATCATATATGGAAGATAACCGTTGTACCATGCAAAAGCTTATGATATGTTTGTCAATTTGATATCAAAGGAAAGGTCAGGTAATTGAAGTGCGTTCTAGTTTAAATATGGATATGGTTTTGCTTGAATTAATCTTCGTGACTATAAGAGAGAGAGAGAGGAGAGAGAGAGAGAGAGAGACAGAGAGAGAGAGAGA
>JADBJO010011676.1:17500-45000 GCA_016801955.1 Conus betulinus | reverse complement strand
TAGAACAGTTGGCCCATACCGACGCAGGAAATGCATATGTTTGAAAAGGCAGCTCCTTCAGACGTCCATATATACAGAAGATGTTGTTAGGAATCCCGGCAGCGTCGGGGAGAAATCTGGCTGTAAAAAGAGCATCTAATGGTCATGACTTCGATGCGGACCAGCCCCCCCCCCCCCCCCCCACCCCCGTTAGAGTGTAAGGAGCTTTTACAGATGTCCAGATTGCAACACTGTAAAATAGCGGTCATAAGGTGTGTGTGTGTGTGTGTGTGTGTGTGTGTTGTGTGTGTGTGTGTGTGTGTGTGTGTGTGTGTGTGTGTGTGTGCGTGCGTGTGTGTTTTGTGTGTGTGTGTGTGTGTGTGTGTGTGTGTGTGTGTGTGTGTGTGGTGTGTGTGTGTGTGTGTGTGTGTGTGAATTTATCATTTACCTCTTTTAAGAAGGGTGGGATAGTGAGTTTTTTCAGTAACAGCAATGAAAGAGTGGGCTGAAACAAACATGAAAACAATAAGCATACCCAGACCAGTGTATGGATTAGACAAGAGAAACAGTTTGGTGTATCAAACGTAGTATAGAGAATACATCCAGTGAGGTATGTTACATTCAGGTAGGGTTGTTTCAATCCAAAGAATCGTCCAAACTTGATGAAACACTTGATGTTGATGCTAAAGGTGATGATGAAGATGGCATCACTTTTTTAATTTTGTCCCTTCAAGTTTGCTCATCCGATAAAGGGGAAAAAGAAAGAGACTTTCACAAAACCCATAATCCTCCCATCCCCACACGCCACCTCCCCCCTCCCCCTTTCCCACCCCCGTCCTTTCCACCATCTTCCCTCCACACCACACTCTTCCTCCCTCCTCCCGTATCTTCCTCCCTGCCCGTCGCTCACGCAGCTGAATCGCGCTATACCACTCACACCATATCGTGTCAGCCTTCTTCCTAAAGGTCAGCAGCGGAGCAGACCCCTTCAGTGAAACAAATCAGATCACCGTGGGGCAGGAAATCCAGACTGCACGTGGGCAAGCAGCTCCCCCCTCCCCCTCCGTTCATTCAACAGAGAGGCGACGCGATGGTAGCGCAGTGGGTAGAGAGAGTCTCCACCAGACTCTGTCGAGCTCCAGAGGACTGGAGCAGGGGCGGATCATTCCCATCAACCGGAATAAGGGATTCCATTTTCCTTAGTGATCAGGAAGGGACTGAACGAATGGTGATGGTGGTTGATGTATAGGAGCCTGGAGCCACATACAAAAGTAAAGACATATTAGCCCATAAGCATGAAAAGAATGGGGAGGGGGAGGAAGAGGAGGAGGGAGGGAGAGGGGGAGCTAGGGATTGAGAGAGAGGAGAGAGGCGAGAGAGATCGAGAGAGAGGGGGAGAGAGAGAGAGAGGGGGTGAGAGAGGAGAGAGAGAGAGAGAGTGCAGAGACAGACAGAGAGAGAATCGGGGAGACAGACAGACTGTGAACAGACAGACAGACACAGAGACAGAGGGAGAGAGGAGAGAGGGAGGGAGGGGGAAGGAGAAACGAATGTTAGAGAGGGGGGAAGGACGCTGTGTGATGCTCATTTCCTTAATTCCTGCATCATGAATTTCTGCACTAAACAGGGGAATGCTTGGTCATAAGGTTCAGGGGAAAATGAGATGGAGAGGACTTGGGGAACAGAAAGAAAGGGGTTGGTGGTGTCAGAGAACCGACGTACAAATCCCTGTCCACCTTCTATCTATCCAAAACGTTCGTGAAGGGATGGTGATCGTGAGAGTGAATCTGGTCCGGACAACCAGTGATATTGAAGGTGGAGCAGACAGGGGGAGGGGTGAGGGACAGGGTGGAGAAGGTTGGGGGAGGGTGTTTTTCCAGGGTGGAGAAGCAAAAGGGAAGGTGGTTGATACAGTCCTTTCTTTTTCCCTTTCTTTTTGTCTTTCTTTCTTTCTTTTTTTTTAGTTCCCATCTTTTTCTCTTTGTTTTCCCTTTTTGTTGTTATTTTTCTGGTTGCCAGATGACAAGAAGCAAGTTAGATTAGATATCCGCAATGACTGACTATGAAGAGTGGTGTCACACTCCTATCCCTGAATATTCAACCCCTTTTACATTTAAGGGAGGGAGGACAGGTGTAAAAGAGAAGGGGTGATGTAAAGGAGGAATGACACTCTGTGAGGTTTGTTTCTTTTAATACCGGCATCTTGACACATTGTTTGCGCTGAATGCGAAAATGACCTTTCAAACTGGCCTAGTTGGAGACGAGATAGGAAAAAAGAAGGCCGAGCAGAGAAAGAACGGTGGAGGGGGGGGGGGGGGGGGGGGGTCATAACCCACTGACGTCACTGTGCGCCTTCTGGCTTTCTAAAATGCTCCTGAAGAGGACGATGGTCCTGGAAATGAAACTGGCAGCCAACTAGATGCATAAGGTTGGTCACATACAAAGAGGGAAACAAAAGAGCAGTGAGCAAAATAAGAAAGTGATTCGTGATAATGCCCCTCTCTCTCTCTCTCTCTCTCTCTCCTCTCTCTCTCTCTCTCTTCTCTCTCTCTCTCTCTCTGTCTTGTCTTCTTCTTATTCTTCTTCCTTCTTCTTCTTCCTAAGATGTTTCTGCAATGCATCTGACTAGGAAGAGAAGGAGGTTCATAATGCTGACCAACTAAATGATATGGAGACCAGATATGCACGATAATCCTTTCTCCTTGCAACTCAGTCTTCCGGCACGATAAACATCCTCATCATTCGAACTCTACATTAAAGGACAGCACAAAGGAACATCATCGCTCCAGTGGAACGAATTATTTCACTTTTAGAAGGCAGT
This sequence comes from Conus betulinus, assembly GCA_016801955.1. NCBI lineage: Eukaryota > Metazoa > Mollusca > Gastropoda > Neogastropoda > Conidae > Conus > Conus betulinus. Next base: position 42,200 of record JADBJO010011676.1, on the reverse strand, counting down.
CAGAAACTTGCCAGTTGAGAGCCTGCCTTTATTTTAGAGAAAAAAAAACAGAGATGGCAGCATAGTGGACAGAGACAATCACCGTTGGTCTCTGGTCAGAGAAAGTACAAAACAGGGTAATGATATGCAGTGACAAGTTGGTTTGGAAATAAACTGTTGTGACGTGGAACAAGGTCGACAGACAGAAGAGAGATAAGCAGAGTAACTGATTAAGGAATTTGTGTGTAGTTATTTTTTTTTTTTCATTTCGGTTCTCCCTTAATGCCTGTTTGTTTTGTTTCCAACAATGTTGTTTGTTGTTTTGTTTGTTCTTGTTTGATTTTGGCAATTTTGTGCTCTCTTTCACTTCTCTCACTGTCTCTCAGAGAGAGAGAGAGAGAGAGAGAGAGGAGAGAGAGAGAGAGAGACAGACAGACAGACAGACAGACAGACAGACAGACAGGCAGGCAGACAGAGACAGAGAGACAGAGCAGAGACAGAGCAAGAGAAGCCTTTGAAAGCTTTCGTCACATGAAAACACAGATTCACACGAACAACAGAAAAGTAACGACAAACGAAGAAAACCAAACACACAGACAGACATCGTGAATCGGTGCCAGAGCCCCCACCCTCCCTATCCACCCCTAATTTCCCATACACCTCGTCTCCACCTCCACTTTCTTCTCCCCTCTGTTCTAGCCGCGGGAAAAGGCCAGCCAGCTGACTTTATGCTAAAGGCACAAGGAGAAAGGGGCAGGCGAGGGACCACCACTAAGTGATTGCTACTGATCTCGCTTCACTGTGTGTGATACGTCTGAGGTCTACGTCTTCCTTCAGGGTACAACAGAGTGATCAGGGACACTGAGGAAGTACACTGCCACCATAACACCGGGAACCCTCAACCACTATCCTCCCAGCTAATGTCTCAAACTAATGACATGCAGATTTTTTCATAAGTTTTTTGGGGGGGGGATCTTCTTAAGAAGGTGTGTGGAAATTTAATAATTGATGCAACGAACTTTTCTCATCCTTTTTATCTGTATGTGACAAACCATTAAACTGAATAAATCAAATTACATACACTAACTGCGCAAGAGGACCCCCTCCTTGAGCGCTATATCACTCACCCTTTCCGTTCCGTACCCAGCATTTCTCAGTCTGCAGCGAGAGTTAGACCATACAGAATCAGGACATATGACAGAACCAACGTTGTGTGATTCCTGCCGTTCTGCTTTTACTGCTGGCGAAACCTCTGTGGCTTTGGTCAAAGTACCAATGCACAGACCCATATCAACTAGAAAACAAAGTGCATATATCAAAGACTCACACTATTACATCTACTGGCTAACTATCAGACTACAAAATACTATAACAGCAGACGTACAACAGCAGTCATTCTGCTGAGAGTTTCCTCCTCTTTTCCTCTGTCAATGGAATGTGACTTAACTATCTGACGAGGTCCTAACAGAAGTGTATGTGCTAAAGTTATTAATCCTAAAACATCCCTGTATTTGTTCATGAGGCTGTCTATGCCCTTTAACCCTAAAACTGAGTCGTTGAAACATGTGCAGCAACAATAATGACAGCAGACACATCTACAACATTGATATCAATAACAATGACAGTAAAATAAGTAACATCAACATCAATAATGGCTTGAATGAAAAACCACAATGTCAAATTACCAAACGTAACACATTCGTGACGCTAGCTTGCTTTTGCCCGTGGATTTTACCTCACCATTTGACGATTGACTCGCATGCTATTCTTTTAGCAGAAAAAAAAGTGGCTGAGATTTGCCCATTTGTTTGTTGCTGTTTTATATTAAGACAGTCCTTTATGTGATGTCAAATGGATAATGTAGCTGTTAAACTCCTGCCTACAAGCAGCCAGGCTAGCTCGGTCAGTCTAAACTGGTTCAGTGCTACAAAAGTTCTCTTTAAAGTCTGCCCTCCATGACTAATGGCCCTATTGAGTGATGGAACTTCCTGTCAGAATGTTCTCTGGCTGAGTCTTTTTCATATCGCATCACCTGGTTGTACCTGGAAGGCAGCAGAGGACGTATCCAGTTGATGTCTATAAATTCCTAATCCACAAACAGTGACAAATGTGAAGTTTTCTTAAACAGGTCTGGGTGATTGGTGTCTCTAAGTGTCTGTAATCCCAAGTGTTTTCATTCTTCTTCTTCTGCTCCCCCATCAAAATACTGCCCATGAACCTGCCTCTGAGGCAGATATGGTGTGTGTGTGTGTGTGCGTGTGTGGTGTGTGTGTGTGTGTGTGTGTGTGTGTGTGTGTGTGTGTGTGTGTGTGTGTGTGTGCGTGCGTGCGTGTGTGTGTGTGTGTATGTGTGTGTGTGTGTGTGTGTGTGTGTGTGTGTGTGTGTGTGTGGTGTGTGTGTGTGTGTTCGTCTCATGAATACATTTCACATCTCACAACTAATTGTCGAGCGAATCTAGACAGTGAAGACAAATGTGATTACTAGTTATGTCGATGGCTGAGAATTGAGGTCTGTTGTCATACGAGCAAATAAAACCGACTAAGGAGAGCAAGACTTATTCAAAAATGAATCAACCACATCGCACAACTCCCAATTGCAATCAAAGCCAACACATCGTTTGGTCCTCCATCCCCAAAGGTCAGCAAAGGAGCAGACCACTTCAGTGTAACAATCATATAACTACTGGACAGTCAGCCTAAAGTGGAATGGCAAGTAGTCTACCTTCATTAACGGAAAGTCAAGGAGACGGCAACAAATAGTCAGAGGAGGTCACCATCGATTAAGAAAGAGAGAGAGAGAGAGAGAGAGAAGAGAGAGAGAGAGAGAGAGAGGAGAGAGAGAGAGAGAGAGAGAGAGAGAAAGAGGAGACAGAAAAAGAGACAGAGAGACCGAGATATGGGGTGGGGGGAGGAGTAGACCTAATACATAGAATCAGCCCGACAAGCAAGATCCATCGCCCGTCTCTCAGTCTCAACAAAAGTCCCATTGCCTTGATGCTAAATGCAAGCAGAAGTGCTACAGACAAAAGGGCCAAGGCTAAGTGATTACTGTTGTTCTCCCTTCACTATGCCTGCCCTGTCTCCGGTCTCTGTCTGGTGCTAGGGTACCGAATGCAGTGTTCTGAATCATGCAAAAGAAGAGACTGCAATCATCGCACCATAGGCAACACCACTACTGTAACCACCACAAATACCACCAATATCACCAATGTGCTACCACATTGTCATCACATGGTCAGCAACACCGCCTTTACTTTGAATCCTCCATCACGTTATCTGACAAGAATGTTGATTTGTTTAATGTAATACGATCTTCAGAAGATGGAGTGCGGATGTTTGCTCGGTGAGATAACCACTAGCATTTGTACAAGCGTCGTCTGTTCCCTGAAAAAATGTTCACAGTGAATTGGTATTTTCTTTGTGAGGGTACATGTTCTTGTGAGCATATGAGTGCTTGAAATTTCGTTTGGACTCTGATAAAAATGATTATGACATTACCAATAACAACACAAACTACGACAACAACAGCTGCAGCAGCAGCAGCAGCAACAACAACACCAGCAACATCAACAGTAACAACAACACAACAACAACAAACACACAGCAACAATACAACACTAAAGGCAACGACAAGAACAAAAGTAGCTACGTTATTCTTTTTTAAGCCTGAAGGATGACCAAATACAAAACCCACTCACCTGACAGAGAAAGGAACGGAGGATCTGTAGTTTTAAGCTGATGCTGCTCTCTCTGTCTGTCTTACTGTCTGTCTGTCTGCCTGTCTGTCTGTTTGTCTGTCTGTCTGTCTGTCTGTCTGACTGTCTGTCTGTCTGTCTGTCTCTCTCTCTCTCCCTCTCTCCCTCCTCCCCCCTCTCTCTAATGACCTTGACCTCCTTTAACCATTGCCCTCCTTTGCTGCCATCACCATGGTTTTCCTGTAATGAGGGGAGACTGCTTGCCTGCACACTTCGGATTACCTGTCCACAATGATCTGAGATGTTTCAGTAGAGTGGCATAGCTTTTTGTCGATTTCAAAAGTGGGGGCTTGCCGGACACTGCGTGAGGGGAACAGTGGTTGTGACCAGGAATGAATACGCCGAGCCAGACACACGATGACGAATAGCCAGCCTTGACCAAGACCAGTCGTCCTCTTTCTAACCATAGTACTCAGCATTAGCATCAACAGAAGTTCTTTAAAATTAATCGTTTCTTTTTTATTGATCCAGTTAGCGCATGCTTCTTTCCAGGGAAGAAGAAAAGAAAGGAAATGAACGGCCCAGAGAAATTCTCCAGCAATAAGATCACAATTTTGCAGTTATAAACATACGCATGTAGGTTACCATGTGTGTTTCCAGATTTGAGTTTAGTGTTGTCATCAGAACAGAACCTTCTTTATGTAAAGTACCAACTTAATTTTACAGACTGTAATGTAGAAGATACTAATACTAGAAACATCTAGAAACACGTACACCACTGCCAGTCCACTCAACTTCAAGCACACCTTCCTGTATCCATAGGATATATATATATATATATATATATATATATATATATATATATATATATATATATATATATATATATCCAAATCTATCACACGCACTTCAGACTTCTCTCACCTAAGTACATTTTCATCGTTGTAGCTACACGTCGGCTATAATTCTACGTTTTTCACTTCAGTTTTTATTGTGCAGTGAAAACTCCTGCCCTCCCAACTCCTCGTTTTGCCATTCTGAATGCTGTTATCTCACTCAGTCTAGTTTGAAAGTGGCTAGTTTGTAAGTGGCACCAAACTTGCAACCTTGTGGATTTTGCTGACTTCAGTTGAATCTGCTTCGCACGAGAAATGCTAATGCTTACTTCACACAAGCCAATGTCCATTCTGAACAAGGTCACTGTCCAAGTAATGCCTCATTCTTTGAAATCCATCCTTAAAGGTCAGCAAAAGGGTAAAACCATGCTGTTGAAACAAATCAGATTACTCTCCACGGGCAATTCAAAATGCACTGGCGAGTAGTCTCCCTTCGTTAACGGAAATTGTAAAAAAAAAATGTGGGCAAAGTGGGCAGAGAAAATCGCCGTCAGTATCTGTTGAGGGAAAGTAGAAAGAGGATGATAAAGTGGAGTAATATAAATAGTGGTCTGGGAAACTGGGAATAGATTGGTTGAGGCGGACAACGGTTAGACAAGACGGAAAGGAAGAACAAACAAAGGAACGTAATTTGTTTTTGTTTATTCATTTTCCTTATGCTTGTTGCCTGTTATTTCTTTTCTTCTGATTATATTCCTTATAGTCTATCCTACCATCACACACACGCAGATGCACGCACACGTGCGTGCACACACACACACACACACACACACACACACACACACACACACACACACACACACACCCACACACACAGAGAGAGAGAGAGAGAGAGAGAGGAGAGAGAGAGAGAGAGAGAGTTCCGCCTGCTGTCTTCACCCTACCCTTTCTCTCCTATGCATACGCAGGATTCCGCCCTTCTCCGCCCCCCTCTATCTCCAACAGACCTGGTACTGGAGGCCAAGAAGAAGTAGGTCAACGGACTAGCGCTAAGTGATTGCTGCTGTTCTACCTTACACTCTACCCTGACACGTCTGGGTCTACATATTTCGTTTAGGGTGCCAGATCAAATTACGAAGACCTAGGCAGGAACAGGGGCTACAGTCACATTATCACAACCATGACCACAACACCACCGATATTACCAAAGTTCCACACAACGACTAGAAAGGAAGCTAAGGAAGGAAATAGCCTGACTCGCATTCAGATACACAATTCCAGGCTCTTTTCATTTATCACTCAGATGTTTATATATTTGTTTCTCTAAAACACGACCTTAATGAACAAAGCATGTTCTGGGAAGACGAGAAGTCCTAATACTTTATAATGTTGATGATTATAATGCTGTTGACTCTGCTGTTGCTGCTGCTCTTGCTGCTGCTGTTGTTGTTGTTGTTGTTGCTGCTGCTGCTGCTGCTGCTGCGGCTAATGAAGACGATGATGAAGATAACGTTACTAGCAGTCTCAGTTTCCGTTTTAGTTTCAAGAAGTTGACATAATCTTGAAAACGAATATGTACTGCAGCTACACACCTGATAAGCTTTAAGCTTTTTGCACGTGGTGGTCACAGCAACACGCAAATGAGTGATTAAAAAGATAGAAAGACTATTTGGGGAGAGGTTTGTCACTGATGAGACTTAGCGTATACCTGACCAATACATTGGTCTGACGTGTTTCTCCGGCATTGGATATCTTACTAGCATGGTGTTCGTCAATACTATAATTCATAATGGACTGAAACTCCGCGCGTGATTATCCGCGATTGCGAGTAATTCAAGCGAATCTGTCCTCCATGTCTTTATTCATTCATACCACATCTTTCAAAAACCACCGACACAAAGGTCAACAAAGGGGAAGCCACTCCAGAAAGCAAGCCAAATAGGTCTGGACAGGCAATCCACAAAGCACCGAGAAGCAGCATCGCCTCATTAAGACTAATTAAGGTACGACGTCGTCTAAGCGGGAATAGAAGAGGGTCAGTGCTCTATTTTGACAGAGGTGAGAAAGAGGAGTGACGATGCAAGGAGATATACTGCTCCGTGTTTGGAGAGATGTGAGGGGAGACAATTTGTCCCTCCAGCAAGGAGGTTCTGAATGTATCTCTTGGTTTGTTTGTAGTGTTTGTGTGTTTTGTGGCGAAATGGAGAAATTCAGGGGACTGTGAATGTCTACTCTGCCAGAGCTGGTGAACAATGAAGCCACGGTTCTGCGTATACCTCACTATTCGAACTCTGCCTTAAAAGACAGCACAAGGGCAAGATCGCTTCAGTGAAACAAACCATATCGCTCTTGACAGCAATCCGAAAAGTGCGATCTAGTGGTCTGCTTTTATTAACGGAAATCGCAGATAGCAGCAAAGTGGGCAGACAAAATTACTGCCGGTCTCTGTTGAGAGAAAGTACGAAACAGGGTAATAATACAGAGTGATAAATCATTGGTCTGGAAATAGATTGGTGTGACGTGGAACATGATGTGGCACACAAGAAGACATTGTAGGAATAACAGATTAAGGAACTTTTGTGCGTTTATGTATTTATTCATTACTTTTCGCTTTGAAATTTTGTGTTGCTTTATTTCTAACTTGTTGCTGCTGTTATTGTTGTTGTTGTTGCTTGGTTTCATTTCACCTCTCTCTCTCTCTCTCTCTCTCTCTCTCTCTCTCTCTCTCTCTCTCTCTCTCCTCTCTCTCTCTCTCTCTCTGACATCACGGTACTGTGATATTCTTGATTGTTGAACAAAGATATAATGTTTTTATTCAAAAGGTGCTAAATGCGTGTGTACGTAACCGTGTGGATCTTGAACACAGGATTGTGTAATCCTACTTAAAACGCAAAAGACAACTTAAAAACTTAACAATGACTCATCGTTGTGAGAAAGATGACTGATCAACTACATCTTTGCACAAGTTTAAAATATATATGTCGACGGTCAAAGGATGATGCGTTTTAGTCTGTAGAGGTTTTTTTTTTCCACAGAGAGAGAGAGAGAGAGAGAGAGAGAGAGAGAGAGAGAGGGAGAGAGAGAGGGGAGGGGGCGCAGGGGGGGGGGGGGGGGGGGGGGGTACGGCACAGAGGTCCATACAAAAGACAGACTTCTCCCACCACACCCCCACCCCCTCTCCTGCCCCCAAACTCATCCAACCCACCCACCCACACGCACACACATGCACAGACTCCAACACACCTCCTCCCTCTCTCATCTTTGGCTAGCTCACTTGGGGCTACAGGCCAAGGAGAAGCGAGTCAGACCCAGAGCCAAGGCAAAGGGATTGTTGCTGTTCTCCTTCACGATGCGTGACAGGTTTTCTACGTTTTTTTTTTTTGTGCATAGAAGCCTGACGAAATAGTCAGGATGTTAGTCTGAACAAAAACTGCAGTTACCATCAACTTTATCTTCGTTACTGCCATGCATTAACCCCAAAGCCATCAGTACTAACAGATTCAATGAATACACATGAAAACTTGTAGTTAAGCTTGGTATGGATAGAGCTGTAAGATACCAGCCTCTTAACATATTTGCTCTCACAACTTCTTCTTTTTCTTCTTCTTTTCTTCTTCTTCTTTCTTCTTCTTCTTCTTCTTCTTCTGATGATGATGATGATGATGATGATGATGATGATGATGATAATCAGAAAAGAAGAGAAGAAGAAGAAGAAAGAAGAAGAAAGACGAAGACGAGAAGAATTATAATGACAATGATGATGATGATGATGATGATGATGATGATGATGATGATGATGATGACAACAACGATGATGATGGTGGGAAAGGCCTGAAATATCACATATTTTGGAGAGAAATGCCTGATATGCTGAATGCAATAAGATATTCTGGGAAATTGGTAGTTCTAAATACTCTAGAATGATAATGACGATGATGATGATGATGATGATGATGATGATAATGATGATGATGATGGAGGGAAAGGCCTGAAATGTCACATATTTTGGGGGAGAAACGCCTGATATGCTGAATGCAATAAGATATTCTGGGAAATTAGTAGTTCTAAATACTCTAGAATGAGGATGAGGATGATGAGGATGATGATGATGATGATGACAGCAAAATTTCAGTTTCAGTTATGGTGCTATCAAGTTGTCACTGCACGCAGTCTAGTCCTGTATTCAAACAAGACATTTGCTAAGCCAGAAATTCAAAGTGTCCAAAGGGGTCAAAGCTAGATAAGTAAATGAAAAGCTTGACAGATAAATACATGAATAATTTAAAAACACAAAAGAATGTGAGCGTACCATAGACGTGAGTTAACGGGATGCCTGTCCGATACTATGCAGGTTCAGTCTTGAACACTAAGTCAATATGACCTGCGTCACGACTTCAGCAATATAAACTGACGAAAACAGGGGGTGCTTATCCAGAAATGCCGGTCATCCTACCAAATTCCCCCCCCCCCCCCCCCCCCCCCCCCCCCTGCAGAACCACACTGTTCAAGCCCCCAATGTCAAGGTCACCGGCGGGGAAGGCCACTCTCTGGAAACAAATCGGATAGGTAATCCGAAGTGCGAAGAGAAGTAGTCTCCCTTCATTAAGCGACATCAGAGACGATGGCGGCGATGTGGGCGGAGGAACGCTTTCGATCTTTGTCAAGAGAAAGTTGGGGGTGGGGAAAAAAAGGGGAGTGGGGGTGGATGGGGGGAAGGGTGATAGTGGGCGATGAATTGCCGCTGATAGTTGGAGCAGCTAAGGGGAGACAGTTTTCAACTCTGCCGTGGAGATTGCCGTTTCACTTGCAATTTTGCCTTCAGTATAGCGCTGGTGGGGTATCCATCACGGGAGAAAACATCACGATATATTAATAGAATCAAAGTTTTCGGAAATTAAAAAAAGGCTGATTAGATGTAGTGATATTTACAAAGTTTTTTTTATGTTTAAGTGTGATACAAATCTGGATTTCAGGCCGAGTCTATTGAGAACGATGCCAGTCGTAAAACGGGAAGGAAATAGCAGCCCAGCAATACAATGAGGTAAACTTTTGTCAACTACTTACAATAAGAATGAAAAAGTTCAAACAGTTGGGCGATTCTATGGTTATTTTAGAAATACCTAAAAACATGTAAGGAGGTCAGGGTTTAATCAAAGTTAACTGAACTGCTTGAACTTGGTGGAGGTTTTCGTTTGCCCGCATGTCTTTCTAATTATAGATGGGTTTTGCATTTGAACCGCAACAAAATAAAACATCATGCGTTCACCTTTATTCTTAATATGAAGTCACAAGCATCTTCACTTTGGGGGAAAGTCATATGTGTATTCATATTTCAATTAACGCACTCTTAATGGCGTTAAACTGTTATTACTCTTTTGGTTATCTATACGTGTGTGTGTGTACGTGCGTGTGTGTGTGTGTGTGTGTGTGTGTGTGTGTGTGTGTGTGTGTGTGTGTGTGTGTGTGTGTGTGCGTGTGTGTGTGTTGTGTGTGTGTTGCTTTAGAAGCAGTGGTAAAGACAACAAAACAAAACAAATAAACAACTTCGGAAATGAGGAATAATATGTTATTTGAAATGGGTTTCCCAACGCAAGTGTATTTTGATTCAGAACATAATCATTAAGCTGGAATTCTGACTGCTTTAATATAGAAGTTATTGCTGATGTTAGTGCTGATGCTGCTGATGCTCCTGCTACTAAAGATGATGCTGATGACGACGACACCGACAATGACGACGATGACGACGACGACGACGACGACAACGACGACGATGATGATGATGATGATGGTGATGATGATGAAGGTGATGATGATGATGATGGTGATGATGATGATGATGATGTCCATCATTCCTGCAGGTTTGCCTATGTTTCAAAACATGCACTTATTCGTCAGGTATTCAACCTACTTCTACCTCCACCCCTATCTATTCTCTATTCCCATTCCCCTCTTCTCCCCCCCCCCCCCCCCCGCCCCACCCTTATTTCCTTGTCCTCTTCCACCCCAGATAGACTGCTATACCACTCAGGACACAGGATGCCAGTCTCCTTCCTAAGAGTCAGTGAAGGAGCAGATCAGATCATCTCGGACAGGCAGTACGATCGGTTCACATGAAAACAGGATCCATTCCACCCCCTCCTGTAACAGAAAGCGGAGGCAATGGCAGTAAAATGAGCAGAGAGGCTGTCTGTCCGTGTCTGTTCAGCATCGCTTGGAACGGGGTACACACACACACACACACACACACACACACACACACACACACACACACACACACACACACACAACTTCACAGGAGCAGCAAAAATAACCACAACCCCAAACACAAACAATCCAACAAAAGCACCTTAAAACCATTAAGCCAAGCGTAAAAGTCACTTGGTGGACCCAATGCCATGAACAAGCCATAGCACTCAGTGTGATATACATCACCAGAACGCTTTCACCTCAAGCTTCGGGTGCCGTGTCTGTATGAATATCTCAATTACAGCAAAGTACGCCGATGTTTCTGCTCTTTCTGCTTCATGATGGCTTTGCACCACAGTATCTGATGCAACACGTGGCTGGTTTGTTAAGCTGTCGGCGTCATTTCAGATTTTTGTCATGAAATGACCTGAGGCTACAATGCACGTGGCTCACTCTGGACTTGCCTAAACACTGACGAAATTATTCTTTTCAAACTATTGGCAGGTCCTACTCTTTGATGCCTTAAATAGCTGCACACACACACACACACAAACACACACACACACACACACTGCAGGAGTTGCTTACACTATGTAAGCAACTTTCCCGAAGAAGAGGAAGAAGAAGAAAAGAAATAAAAGAAAAAATCCAACCAGCAAAGAATAGATAAAGGAAAGAGCAAAGAAAAAAAAAGAAAAAAAGAAAATGGGTGCAGAAGCCCGTGCGCACCACGTGGCCAGCACCTAAGCCTATCTGTCTGAGCCAGCTTTAAAGGGATAATTGCCAGCCAATACTTCGCAAGTCGCTGCAGTTGTTGCAGGCGTGTTACTATTAACGGATGCTCTCGATCTGTTTGTCTGGGCCTCTGTCTGGGAAACTGTGGGTTTCAAGCATTGCAAGGATTGTGTTTCTTGGACAGGAATGAGAATGGTTGGATGGTGGAAGGGAGGGTGGTGGGTGTGGAAATAGAGAGAGAGGACGAGGGTGGAAAAGGCATAGTTGCAAAGGTTCTTGCTTGTGTCTCTAAACACATCCAAGCAGCGTGAAAAAAATGGACGAATTCAAATGAACAAGAAGACGTTTCTCTTCAGCAGTTCAGCATCGCGTCATGAAAATACTTGCATTTCTTTGTATCAGTCACAGAGTGATGTTGTTCAGGTTGCGGTGGTCGAGAAACAAAACTGATGGTGTTGCATCATAAGAAAATATAAGCTTGCTTCTTCTAGCACGTCCATACAGTATCTGTATTGTTCGTATTCAGGGATGGCGTGGATTATAAGCAAAAAGAAGCTGACTTTAAGACAAGGCTGTCTTTGTCCTCGAGGAAAAACGATTTTGTTGAATTCTTAATGTTTCCAACTGATCGATAGAATGAAATTATCTGCATTTCCTTCTATCAAAGAGCGTTGCTGTTTAGATTGCCTCGTGAGAGAAAACAAATATCGTAAGGAAAGATTTGTTGTCCTACTTCTGGCTCTTCCACATTATATATTTGCTGTTTGTATTAAGGAAACGTGGATCATAAACGGAAAAGCTGACTTTAAGACAAAATTGTCACCACTTTGACCGTCTTCTTTGTCTTTCAAGATACGCGATTTTGATGAATTTGAATTTTTTGCAACTGATAGGTAAAACCAACTATTTTTTTCCAGCCATATGTGCACCTTAATCCCATCTACTTTATTCCCCAAAACCCCTTTCCATATTCTGTTTTCCATACAAATCATACATTTACATAGAAGTATATCCTAGGGGAGAGAGAATCTCCTGTTGCTACGAAATATACTGCAGTATTTAAACTTTGCTTTCATTAACCAGTCGGCGTTATACCTAATAAGTTTAAAGCACGTCTTTGCATAAGGTCTCAAGTACTTTGTGCCATGTAACAACCGATTTTTGGATAAATAGTGTAAACTGAATGTCATGCACGTACGTAACATGCATGTGATTCGTAGAGCACTCCGCATCAATACTGCTTATTATGAGCCTGGCTTTCTGACTTGCCTGTCAGCCTATGGATTCGTCTAGCTGTCTGCTCTGACTACTTCATCTAACTTTTAATCTTATCAAAGTTCACATTCGTTCCTCCTTGACTATATCCAGAGTCAACTCCGTTTTATCTATTTCTTCTACCACTTTCAGAGCTCTAGTCCTCCCCTTTTTGTCCAAGAAACTGAGGGATGTCTAACAGAATTATGTGCATAATTATGCTCGCGTCACCCTTGCTTTCAATCCTTAACATGCGCTCGAACTCCTAGGGTGAAGAGTTTGGCTTAGAAGGCAGGATCTCTCAACCAGCTGCTGAGACTGCTGTACTTATCCTGGATGTGCCTCTTCTCTCTGTGGCTTTCATTTTGGGGTGGTGAGATTAAGAAGAATGATTTGTTTCAACAGATTTGAGCGAAGTATTGTATCCGGTCTCATGGCACATTTGCCCTTCATTTCCCCTCCGGCATTCTGGAAGGTCCACCAGCCTTTGTGTTTAAGGAAGTGCAGTTGTTGCAGGCAACGATTCACCCCCTTCTGCTGCACAGCAATTTCCCATCGAATTTCTCGATTTTGATCCCCACTGACCCCCCCCCCCCCTCTCTCTCTCTCTCTCTCTCTCTCTCTCTCTTCTCTCTCTCTCTCTCTCTCTCTCTCTCTCTCTCTCTCTCCATCTATCTATCTATCTATCTATCTATCTATCTATCTATCTGTGTGTCTGTCTATCTCTCTGTCTATCCTCCTCCCCACACCTAGTCACACGTAGCTACCTAGCTAGCTGGTTACCTAGCTAACTAGATAGATATATATATAGATAGATGGACAGATAAATGTGGATACAGAGACAGGGAGAAAGGGAGAAAGAGAGAGAGTCAGAGACGGAGAGCATCTAAGCCACCTTGTTCAGTCCCCAAGAATAAACTTTCCAGTCTGGCTCATATTTTACAATTTGGGAATGGCGGAAGGGCCACATCACATCACAACAAAAGAACAAAAGAACCAAAAAGGGGGGGAAAAAATTAGACCGATCAAACTCAGCCCCAGTTCCAGATGTTGATAGATGGGCACTTGGTGCCAGGGATTGCTCCACCCAAAGGCAGCCTTTTTCCACTCCAACAAGCAATGATGAAGTCAAAGAGAAACTGCACTCCACTCTGAGGCTATGCAAGCAGCCAAGGAAGTGTCACGCTGCCATCTTGACTGGAGCAATTACGTCAGGATAACCCCTACGCATTTCCGCCGGTGTCAGGCACGTGCGTTGGGGTCACGGATCAATTGCAACGCTCGGCTGTCCGAGAGTTGGACGGCAGCTGCCAGGAATAGATCAACGGCAAAGTGGCAGGTCCGTGTTTGTTGTGTGTTTGTGTTTGTATCGCTTTCCACGTTTCTGACAGCATCACTAAGTATGCGAGCGCGCGTACACACACACACGCGCGCGCGCGCACACACACACACACACACACACACCCACACACACATCGCACACACACCACACACACCCAACACCATACACACCACACACACATACACACAAGAGCACGCACCACATGCGGCATCGCAACTGCTGCACTCCGTAAAAGACATATCCCTCTGTCCCTTACTACCCGCTTCCCATCACTCTAAAAGTACAATTGCTATTCAGAAATCTAAGTGGAAAATTTAGCCTTAGAGTTGTTTGCGACCTATATTTGTGGAGCTATGAACTCAGATGCCAAACTATATCTTGATTGAAAATGTTTGCTACTCACCATATAAAAAAAACCCCAAAATTGAATGACCATTTCTCTTGTCTGTATAGGCCGTTGGCCAGAAAGACTTGCCAACCCCCAAAGACGGAATAAAAATTATTGTTATTGTTCTTATACATGCATCGAAATCTCTCTCGCTCTCTCTCCATCTCTCTCTCATCTTTTCTCTCTCTCTCACTCTCTCTCTCTCTCTCCTCTCTCTCTTCACACACACACCCACCACACACACCACACACCCACACACACACACACACCCACACACACACACACACACACACAACACACACATTTTTGAACATTTTTGAAGTTGTTCAAGGATGATCAAGAGCCCAATTGGACCATTTACTTTAACGTCTATGTTATTTTCTTAATCTTGGTGTTAGTGGCTTATTTAGTGTTTCTTTTAAAGTTTTGGATTCAGTTATTATGGTGTTTTTTCTTTCTTTAATTTCTTTTCTTTTTTTTTTTTTTTTAAATCTGGGCTAAATGCATTATACATACCTACGTACGCCCCAAATCAACACCCGTTTGCACATACCCCAAAAACCTTTGCATGCATACCCACAAAAAGGTGTTACATCACATGCACCACACACACACCACACACACACACACCACACATTCACACCACACACACACCACACACCACACCACACACACATAACACTTACATACTGTCTAAGATCACTCTTAGGTGGATAGACGTTAATTAAAGAAACGAACGAACGAACTTTTACACTACAAACACACCCCACACATGAATGCGCGCGCGCGGGTATCGCGCGCTCTGTTTTCGGTTTGGTGGCACTCAGCAGGCCACCTGTTCTGTGTGTGGCCTGCCGAAGGCATAATTTTCAGGTGTGAGGGAATCGTCACACGACTCGACGAGAGAGTTCCATGCACGTTTCGTGGTTAGAGGAGGTAGAGAGAGAGAGAGAGAGAGAGAGAGAGAGAGAGAGTGAGTTGTGCGTGCGTTGGTGCGACAGACAGACACAGACAGACCCAGACAGATCACAGACAGACACAGACAGACAGACAGACAGTGTGCATACCAGATGAGATCTATATCTAGTCAGTCGATTCCTGTTTGTCAACACTTCAGTCAAAATGAATGAATCCTTTTGTCACCGGTGTATACTATCTCTATGGCTAGACTGTTTTCGGTTTGGTGGCACTCAGCAGGCCAACTGGTGCTGATATGAAAACACTGCCATATCTGGCAACACGCGTCAAGAACCTGGGACACCTGGGGGGCCTGCCGAAGGCATAATTGCAGAGTGATAATCCGCAGCATGTCGCAGCATGGGAATCGTCACACGACTCGACGAGAGAGTTCCATGCACGTGTCAGTGGTTATTTTTCATATGGAGCTGAAAGGGATATCTCTCGCGTTGCTTGTGTGTGTGGTGTGTGTGGTGTGTGTGTGTGTGTGTGTGTGTGTCTGTGTGTCTGTGTGTCTGTGAGTGAGTGCGTGCGTGCGGTGCGTTGGGTGGGTGTGCATGTATGTGTGTGTGTGTGTGTGTGTGTGTGGGTGTGTGTGTGTTGGTGTGGCTGTGTGGTGTGTGTGTCTGTCTGTGTGTGTCTGTGTCTATCTCTAAGTGTGTGTGTTTATGTGTGGTGTGTGTGTGTGTGTGGTGTGGGTGTGTGTGTGTGCGCGCGCGCGCGCGCGCGCGCGTGCGTGGCGTGCGTTCGTGCGTGCGTGCGGGCGTGCATGCGTCCGTGAGTGGCGTGCGTGTGCGTATGCGTACATATATAGACAGATATGTGATCTCCAATGTTGTACAGACTTCAGTTGAATTGATTACATAATAGCTCTTACTGCTCTACATTCCACAACATTTTGGTTTCTCAACTGTTTCAATCCCTGTAATGCTGGTCGTTATGCCTTTTTTCGTATCGTCTCACCCTGTGAGGCTTACATATAAATGACAAAGCAACACGAAAACCATTCAATGAACGCCAGCTTATCTTCTTTCTCTATTGCTCACTCATCCAATCAGTATGTCATCTTGACACTGGAGACTACACCTCAGCATCATTCAAACTCAACAATTCGCCCCAGCGTATAATTCACCAGCTGACCACAGAATCAGACAATTTAAACAAACAAACAAACAAACGATCAGGCAAAACTTCTGCAGAGCTGCGAAATTGACATACAGTCAGAAACAAAAAAAACCAAAGTCGAACAGATCGACTCGTTAAATCAACAAGCTGAGCATGGAAGTTGTTCCATTGCTTCTACACACCCTCACCCACGAGACTTTACGCTTTGTATGCATGATACACATCAGCAACACCTTTCAGTGTTAAGCGTTGGGGTGCTTTTTCTGTGTGAATCCCTTAACTGCAGTAAAGCATACCAATACATTTGCTTTCTCTCTGCCTCATGATGACTGAGGAGCCATAACTAGTGCACCCACACCACGCTGGCCATTGTTGCTGTTTACACACGCTTCTCGCGTCCTCTCAGATAACAAATGTACTTGAGGCATGAGCGCAGATGGTTCACTCCGGGAAATATATGAAAAATATGACGAAATGCGATTCAGACATTGTATATCAACAGGCTAAGATCTTTGCTGCCTTTTGATTGCTTCAGAGAGGAAGGGATGAGAGGAGGGGATGGGTGGGGGGATTGAGAGACGAGAGAGAGACCGGGAGAAGAGAGGAGGAAGGAGGGGACGAGGGAGTCGGGAGAGGGAGGGAGGGGGAGAGGGGCGTAGTTGAGGGGAGAGTGAAGGGAGAGATGTGAGAATGGAGAGGAGGGAGAATGGTGAGAGAGAGAGGGAGAGCGAGAAGGGGGCGAAGGGACGGGAAGGGAGAGTGGAGGGAGAGGAGAGAGAGAATGGAGGCTGGGGACCGAGGGAGGAGAGAGAGAGAGAGAGAGGTAGGGAGTCACGGGGAGCGGAAGGGACGAGGAGAGATGAAGGAAGAGAGAGAGAGTATGAGCAATGTCTTGTTTTTTTTCTTGGGTATCGGCACATAGAGCCCAAGGTTCGTTGAGGGCAGCAGTGTGCGAATCAGACCCCTATGGAATATCTCCCTGAACATCAGTTAAGAGAGGAAAACATTCGTTGCATGATAACAATAACAATACCCTATGGCCTCTTGCCAACAAACACACTCAGATATACTCTTTGGGAGGGACGGGGTTGCCAGGGGAGTGTAGGGGGAAGTGGGGCGGCACTCCCGGGGGGGGGGTGGGGGGGGGGGTAGGAAAGGTTGGTTAGAATTAGGGGGAATGGTAGGGGAAGGTAGGGGGAACGACTTACACTCCATTACAGATGGAAAGTAGAGAAGGAAAGTGTAGCAGATACCGTGGCCTTGGCCGCCGTACAGGGAAAAACTAAGTTAGAGATAGAGATACTGGTGGTTGGTTTTCCATGAGCAAGTACAGTCACAGCTCAGATGATAGGGAGGCGAGAAAAAAAAGTGTGAGGTACAATTGATTCTCATTGTTTCAGCTGGATAGTCCCTGGCCGCTTGGAACGGTGGGGGGGTAACACACCCAAACCCACACTACACACAAACACCACACACACACACACACACACCTACCACACACACAAAAGGAGATAGGGTGAAATGAAATTTCCAACCGCCGAATCAACTTCAACTCGTCAACATATTATCCCTCCGAACGACTTCTCCAGACAAATTTCTCATCACTCTCGCTCTCTCTCTCTTCTCTCTCTCTATCTCTCTCTCGCTCCTGCTCTCTCTCTTCTCTCTCTCTGGTCTTCTGCTCTCTCTATCTCTCTCTCTCTCTCTGCTTTGTCTGTCTTCATGGTCTCTCTATCTCTCTATCTGTTGTCTGTCTGTCGTCTGTCTTCCCTCTATCTTAGTTTGTACTGGCTGTCGGGTCTCATCTCTCTCTCTCCTGTTTGTCTGTTGGTCGTCTGTACGTCTCTCTCTCTCGTTGTCTGTTGTTTCTGTAGGTCTGTTCTCTTCCTCTCTCTCTCTCTCTCTCTCTCTCACACACTTAGTGTCACACACACATTCTTGTGTAGCACACATTTCTGTCTCTCGTATGCACAACTTAAAGCGGACCAGGAAGATGTCCAATATGTGCACCTAGGAAGCCAGCCAATGTTCTCGGAAAAATTACCGCAAGCAAGTGCCGAGGTATAATAAGTGACAGCCGGGCATCGAATCTAGAACTGATAAATGGCAGGTAGGTTCAAAACATGTGAACAGGACGGACATTATACATGTCTTACGTCGGCCCTGTTGCGTAAGTTATGTCACAAACTGAATTTTCCAGCAGAAAAGAACAAGAGGAAGAGAAGCAGAGAAAGGGGAGAAGCGAATTGAGAATGAGAATTGCAGACGGTGGTAGAATTGCAGCCACCGGTTTGTCGGAGGAGTTAGGAATATCTGACCATTGACGACTAATAGGGCTTGTGTGAGTATTGCCTGATATGGATAAATAAGGGTGTATGGAAGCGTGTGTGCATGATTGTGTGTGTGTGTGTGTGTGTGTGTGGGCTGTGTGGGGTGTGTTGTGTGGGTGTGTGTGTGTGGTGTGTGCGAGCTTGCGCGCGCGAATATGAATGTGTGTGTGTGGGCGGGGGGGGGGGGGGGGCGCAGGGCGCACGCGCGCGCGCGCGCAAATGTGGGTGTAATGTGTTGTGTGTGTGGTGTGTGTGTGTGGTGTGTGTGTGTGTGTCGTGCGTGTGCGCCCATACATGCGTTTATGCGTGCATGTGCACGTGCTGTTGTGGGTTTGTAGTCTATCTGTGCTTGTGTGTATATGTGTGGACTGCGTGTGATTGAGCGTGGGTATGTATATGTGTACGTATTGTGCCTGTGTGTGTGTGGTGTGTGGTCGTGTGTGTGTGTGTGTGTGTGGTGTGTTGTGTGTGTGATGTGCGTGCGTTGCGTGCGCGGCGCGCTAACGTGCACACATGAACCCACACATATGGTGTCACGAGTGTACATGGGTTACATAAAGTTTGATTAATGTGAAAAGATGCAACGAGAGAGAGAGAGCGAGAAGATGACGACCGAGGAAGAGAGAGGATCGGGAGAGAGGGGAGGGAAGAGAGAAAGAGGAGTGAAGGAGTTTGAGGAGCAGCGGAGAAGACGGGTGAAGATGGCGAGACGCGGGCGAGAGAAAGGGGATGAGGGAGGGGGGAAAGAGAAGCAGAGGCTGAGCGAGTAGAGAGGGAGGACCCCGAGGCCTGAGACGATGGGAGGTGAGAGAGACGAGGAGAGAGAGAGGGAGGAGATGTGCCTGTACGCACGTGGCAAGGCGCACGCAACACACGATCACACACCACACACCCCACGCACACACCACACAACACACACACACACACACACACAAACACACACCACACACACACACACCGTCTCTCTCACACACACACACACAAACCACAAGAGATCCGAGGGAGAGGAAGATAGACACTCCGACGACAGCAGCTTTCAAAGGGCGGGCCAAACCCAAGAAACCCAGGGGGATATATTATCCATGTTTCTTGCCCGGAAGGTGGTTGGGCTTGTCCCTTGGGACCCAGGGCACTGGCCTGGGGAGACACTGTGGGGGGAAAGGGAAGAGAAGAGGGGCAGAGGAGAAGATGGTGTGGTGGTTTGAGGGTGATAGAGGAGTGAGCGGAGGATAGATAGCGGGGTGGGTGGAACGGTTGTTCGTATAGTGCTCTGGGTCAGCCGGGGAGGGTCAGAGAGTGCGAAGGGGGGGGGTTTTTGGTTGTGAAATAGGTACAGGTGGGAAGGGCTCTGACAACAGTGGGAAAATAGAGGGACAGAGGTGTGGCTGTGACGATAGAGAGGAAGGAAACGGGCGGCAGGAACAGACGATAGGAGGAAGACAGTGGGTGACGGACGAACGATGCAAGCACGGGGACACACACACACACCACGAACCACACACACACACACACACAACACACACACACACATTTTCTCTTTTGTATCTGTCTACGCTTGTTTCGCCTCTTGTCTGTCTGTCTGTCTGTCTGTCTGTCTGTCCTCTCTCTCTCTATCTCTCTCTCTCTCCTCTCTCTTCTCTCTCCTCACACGCACACACACACCACAACACACACCACACCACACACACACACACACATACAAAAATCACACACTCATACACATACAAACACACGCAGTGCTTCTGCCGCGTGGATGGGCGTATGCACCATGCAGCCTAGGTCTACCACAGGACATAAACATATACCGACAGACGGACAGACAGTACAGACTAGCAATTTGTGTATTTTTGTTTTTGTAGACATTAATTTTTTTTGTTACACACCACACACACACACACACAAAACACACACACACAAAACACTACACACACACACACAAACATTCTCTATTTCGTATCGTCTCTCTGTCGACACTCTCTCTATCTGTCTGTCTGTCTGTCTGTCTGTCTCTCTCTTTCTCTCTCTCCTCTATCCTCCTCTCTCTCTCTCTTATATCTCTTAAAACACCCTCACAAAACACACACACACACCACACACACCACCACACTAACCACACACACACACATACACACACACACACCACCACCCACACACACGAACACACACAAACTCACACACTCATACACATACACCACGCGCGCCCCGCTCCGTGGCATGCATGCAATAGTATCACACAGACATTACACATACACACACACCACATTTTCACACCCACACACACACACAACCCACACACACATCACACCACACACAGAGGTGAGAGGAGAGAGAGAATGAGAGGAAAACATGACATGCACACCCACACTTTTTTTCTCTCCAAACAAACACAAACCAACAGGCACTTTGAGTTCACATTTTTTTCACTACACTGACCACATTTTCACATTTTTTTCTTTTGTTTTTTTTTCATTTTTTGATACATACACACACTCACACTTGTTTCACACACACCACACCACCACACACAGTAACATCACACTCACACACACCACACACACACACACACACACACACACACCCCACACACACACAGGAGCAAAAATACACACACCCACACACACACACACACACACACCACACCCACACACACACAACACCACACACACAACACGCATACACACACATATAAACACTTATCTTTCTCTGTCTCTGTCTCTCTGTTTATGTCTCTCTCTGTTGTCTCTGCGTCTTTCTCTGTTTCTGATTGTCCTGTCTCTGTGTCTTTCTGTTTCTGTCTCTCTGTCTGTCTGTCAGTCTGTCTGTCTGTGTCTGTCGCTCCTCTCCTCTCGTTCCCTCTCTCTCTCGCTCTCTCTTTCCCTCTCTCTCTCTTCTCGCTCCTCTCTCTCTCCTCTCAAGCTCGCTCGCTCGTCGCTCTCTCTCTCAAGCACACATTCATGCACACACACACCACAACACACACACACACACCACACACCACACACGCACCCACGCACTCACAAACACACACACACAACACACACACAACACACACACACAAACACACCACACCCACACACACACACAAAGCTCTAAGATACCTTCTCAACCTTTTCATCAGAGTCTCTGCCCCCCCACCCCCCACCCCTCAACCCCCCACCCTCTATATCTTCCAACCTTCTTACCTCCATCTCCGTCCACCGTGGATGAACTGCTTCACGACCCGCCACCATCGGCTCAGCCTACTTCCCAAAGATCACTGCGCACGGGCAATCAGCACTATTGGCGGGGGGTGGGGGGTGGGGGGGGCCTCCACCTTATCATTCCATTTAACAAAGGCTGGAGGCAACGCCAGCACTGTGAACAGAGCGAGTCCCCACATGGTGTCTATTGTGCTTCGGTGGAAGTGAGGAGGGGTGGATTCTTCTGTCCGGCGAAAAGGAGGAGTATCACACCCATACCCCTGGATGTTCACTTCTTTGACGTGAAAGGGAGGTGGCAGAAAAATAAATGAGGAAAGTGAGGTGGAAGGGGGAGCGGTGACACTCTGTGGGGACGACCGGCATCTTGACATTTTTGCAGTAAATGGGGGACATGACTTTCCAACCTCATCAATCATCACCCATGGACGTCCTCGTCCACCGTCTATTGTTCCAAAGCGTGCCTGGAGATTTTCAAACCGGAGTGACTGAGGGCGGAAAATAAAGGAAAATGTAGAAAGAGAGGGGGTTAGTTACCGCCAAGGACACAGACAAACAGAGTACAGGACAAAACACAATGCATTTTGACCTCTTGGGTCTTCTTCCGGCAAAATCAAATAACATCGAGGACCACTTACCTTCCCATATTCGGCGCAAGATCAAAATGCCGAAGTATGTCTGAAGAGGATGACGGTTTAGGGGGAATAAAGCCGGTAGCCAGTGAGATTCGTAAGGTTGGATCAGGAGCAAAACTGAAAAAAGTGTTTTACGGTATGGTTGTTACTCTTTCATTCTTCTTTCTTTCTTTCTTTCTTTCTTTCTTTCTTTCTTTCCTTCTTCTTCTTCATGATCATCGTCGTCATCATCATCACCATCAGCGGCAGCAGCAGGAGCAGCAGCAGCAGCAGCAGCAGCAGCAGCAGCATCTTCTTCTTCTTCATCTTCTTCTTCTTCTTCTGATTTAGTACATGGCTGGTACCAAGAAATATTTTTCTTATCTTAGAAAAAGATTTCGTCCATGATAACTCTGACTATGAAGAGGAGGAGGAAGATAGTGCCGATCACCACTAAATGATATGGCTAACAACTATGTACGATGGTTATTCTGCTTGCGATTCTGTCTGCCTGCCACGATTAATTTTGACGCATGCCTCATAAGACCAGACTTTCCCCATGAATAGAGCCGCTGTTCTGCTTACACCTCATCATTCGAACTCTGTGATATGGTCAGCAAAAGCGTAATTTTGCTGTAGTGAAGGAACGCACACTGCTTTACACAGGCAATCTGAAATGGGCGAGTAAGTAGTCTCCCTTCGTTAACGAAAATCGGAGATGATGGCAGCAAAGTGGTCAGACACAATCACCATCGGTCTCCGTTGAGAGAAGTAGAACACAGGGCAATGATGAAGAGGGACACATTGGTCTGGAAAAAGACTGCTGTAAAGTGGTACATGGGTACATGGTACATAGGGCAGAAGACAATGACAGTAAGAACAACAAATAGAGTAAACTGTTTAGTGTCTCCATTGAGTCATTTTCTTTCTGCTCCAAATTTTGTGTTCATTTCTGTCTAACGGATTTTTGTGTTGGATTTTTGTTTACTATTTCTTACCCTCACATTTTTTGTTGACTTTTTGTCGTCATCATGGAACGTGTTTGTAAACGAAAGCCTTATATGAGTACAGATTACCGCGTGTCGCTTTGTTGTGGAAACCTACGTAAACTGTTAATGAAAAGGTTGCATAAAAAGAGCAAGAGCTTTTTCTTCGTTGATACTGATTCAACATACTGATTACAACTGGTCAGCTAGCTCCTTATAAACGAAATAAAAGGTAGGTTGAGAGAACAAAGTATGATACACTGAGCTCTATAGAATCCATCCGGGGGAGAGAGAGAGAGAGAGAGAGAGAGAGAGAGAGAGAGAGAGAGAGAGAGAGAGAGAGAGAGAGAGAGACAAAGGTCTATGCATAACTGACCCCCCCCCCCCCCCCCCCCCCCCCCCCATCTTCCCCACCCCTTCTTAAGGTCCCCGTCCTATCAACCCCCACCCGCCCCACGTACAAACATGCACAGACCCCAACGCCTCCACCCCCCCCCCCCCCCCCCCCCCCCTCCCCTCCTGTCTATTCTACATCCAGCTGACCAGATGGCGATGGGCAAGGAGAAAAGGGTCAGGCGAGGGACCAATGCTAAGTGACTGCTGCTTCTCACCCTCCTGGTATGTGACAGGCTTTCTACGTATTTTGCTGAGTTTCCAATTGAAACCATAAGAGTGTATGTATTACAGCTAGCTAGCATCACCTTCAATATCTTTGCTGTCGTACAATAACCGCAGAATCATCAGTGCTAACAGTTTCAATGACGAGAAATCAAACCTGTGAAAATATCCTGGCATTGATAAGGTGTATGACACCAGTACTTTTTACGTATTTTGTTTCTAACTTTGTGGGGTTGTTTTTTTTTTTTTTTGTTTGTTTGTTTGTTTTTCTTGTTGTTGTTGTTAAAATGATGATAATTATTATTGTATTATTATTATCATCATCATCATCATCATCATCATCATCATCATCATCATCATCATCATTATTGTTGTAACTGTCTTAGATAAAATAAAAGCCTAAGTGTTAGATGACATGGGAGAACATATGCCTGGTTTGTTGAATGAAATATGACATTG
>JADBJO010011676.1:0-7500 GCA_016801955.1 Conus betulinus | reverse complement strand
GAACGGTTTGACAGATGATGAATAACAGGCAGACAGACCCCGCAAAGACAGATATGTGTGCATGCACAAACGCACACACATCGACACATACAGAGATCGCCAGGAGGCAGGACCGCTCCAGACGACAGCCTGCTGGGCCAGCAGAACAGGGAGGGCCACTCCAGAGGGATGATCAAGTCTACCAGCAAGGAGATGCGCCGTATCCCCAGTAAGGTCTCCAGCATTTGAGTAGTTAAGAGAAGGGTGAAGGAGCTGGGGGAAAAAAAAAGGGAAGAATAGAAACGTGTGCTGATTAGTAAGGAGAAGTATTTAGTTGACTCGCTGGAGAGAGGAAAGCGGTACGGAAATGGCTGTTAACAACAGTGAAAAATAAACAAGTGGGATTCTTGCTCCCGTGAGGAGAAGCCCAACTCAGTAATTTTTATTCAAGACTGGCACAGTCTTTTAAACTTGAATCACGACAGACAAATACAATCAATCTAATAGGGGGAAGGGGAAGGAAAGGAAACAAGCGCAGGCCAACAACCCTTCTATTATCACAATAATGATTTGGAAAAGATTTGAAATTAAGGAGGGGGGGGGGGGGGGGGGGGGGGGGGGGGTGGGATGGTTTAAAAAAATGGGGAAATAAAATTTAAGAAAATGTAATATAAAAAAAAACTCCTCACTAGCTGAGGAGGAGGAACCATCGTAATGGACCTCTCAAATGCAAAATCTCGTTTGTATTGCCTGTTTCTTATGCACTTTCATCTGCTGGATGGGACTCACCAGAGAGACCACAGCTGAGTTTGTCTGTACTTTGGCGTCAAAATAGAGACTCACAATATTTCCATAAAAACTGTGGTGTTCTCTCCCCACAAGGGAGCGCGAGTGGGTTCAAAACAGAAGAATCCAACAGCACCCCAAAGCAGCGGGTGACGCATGGTAAATGAAACAACCAAACGAAAGTGTGGGGAGGGAAAAAGTTGATGAAAAAAACTAAAGACATTTATGCAAATAGTATAATAAGTAGGGGGGACAATCATTGAGGCCTACGCTGAGGATCCACCCAAGGATGCAAGGGAGATCAAAAGACACAAACACAAAGACAGACAGAAATAAATACAAATAACCTCGATTTAATTGAAACAAAATTGAACATGAAATGAGGCAGGGAAAAAAAGTAAATAATAAAACTAATAAACAAGTAGGGGTAACTCTTGCTCCCATATGGAAACCTAACTCAGAGTAGCTTATATTCAAGACTGGCCACAGCATTTTAAAACTTGTATCAAGTCTGACAAATACAAAAAACGAACAACCTAATAGTGGGGGAAAAAAAGCGCAGGCGCAGGGCCAACAAATCCTCCACCATCACAGTAAAGACTTAGCAAAGATTTGAACTTTAGGGGGGGGGGGGGGGGGGGGGGGGGGGGGGGGGGGGGGGGGGGGGGGGGGAGGGGGTGGGGTGAAGGGAGGGGGGGGGGGGTTTTGAAGGAAGGGAAATAGGAAATAAGATTTAGAAAATATATTATAAATATATTATAAACATGAAAACTATTTGACGCCAACAGTTCATAGCGAAATTTAAAAACAGGCTTATGTGTTCTTTTTAAACGGAATTGGGGCTCATTTAAAGTAAAGAAAAATATCGTTGATGGATTTCTCATTTAAAAATGTGTTTCATTCAGAAACGTTTCTCAATGTCATAAGAGATAAATGGCACAGAATGTATTACGCAAGGTTCAGGTCGAGAACTTTAGGTTTTTAATGTGAACAAAAGATGGTTTGAATATGAAACATCCACATAATCTCCTTGTCCTGCATGTAAACACTTTTATTGATGACGAAGAAACACTTTCTGTTCCACTGTACTGCTTATAATGAAATGCGGACAAATGTTCATTTTTTCCAGTTGGATATAAAAAAAAAAAGACAAAATGTCGCTGACGTGTTATTATCAGATGATGAACTGTAATCAAATCAGATGAGAAATTCACGCGGAAGCATTGAAAATTAGACAGATAAAGGACAGTGAACTTAAAGACAATGCATTATAAGAGATATATGAATGAATAATATCATTCATCACATGTGGATGAGATCAGTAAGATACAATGTCATCATGTGATGAGTGGATGGTCGAGTCAATCCTACGATTTTTTGTAAAACCTTACTGCTGTGCGTGAGGACATAAGAAAATGTTACGATTTCTATTTGGTCTTGTTAACCTTTGATTTGATACACTGGGAATGAATGTGTACTATTTGTTTGCAGGAAAGGAAGAGGGAAATGTAATTGTTCTGTTACCACAACCCCCCCACCCCCCCCCACACTCCTTGTCAAAAGACCTCTTTGATAATGACAATAAAATATCATTGTCCCGAAAGTGTCAAAGTCTCTCTATATATATATCCGCTCTCTCTCTCTCTCTCTCTCTCTCTCTCTCTCTCTCTCTCTCTCTCTCTCTCTAATGCCATACATCAAAGATCCAGCAATATCCTCGATATGTGCACATCACTACCTTCAGAAATACCGCACCATGTGGACGCAGTTATAAGGGACGGAGCGCAACAAATCTAGACCAGAGAGATGGTACAAGTTTAACACATGGCACAGGGACCGACATTATAGATGCATTACACAGTGCCCTGTATGTTACGTCGTACTGAATTTCCGGCCGTCAGGCTGGAGGCTGCAGTTGAAGACTGAATTTGTAGGGAATATTACTGGAAGAATGGATTGGAGATATTGTATGATCTGATAGATGATAGATAGATAGATAGATAGATAGATAGATAGATCGAGATAGATAGATTGGGCTAGATAGACATGGTGTGTATGTTTGTGTGTATGTGATGTGTGGGTGTGTGCGTCGTGCGTGCGTGTGTGTGTGTGTGTGTGTGTGGGTGTGGGTGTGGTGTGTGGTGTGTGTGTGTGGTGTGTGTGTGGGTGTGGAGAGAGGCCTCATTTGCTCGAAAAATCTGATTTTTCAAAAAGAACCTACGTTGGTAGTAGTACTGCTGTAACCATCATGCATCATCATCAATCATCATCATCATCATCATCATCATCATCATCTCATCTCTTCTTCTTTTCTCTGTTTCCTTTCTTCTTATCTTCTTCTCCATATTTATCTTCCTGTCCATCGTTCAGACGTCCACGACAGGATTATCCTGCATGCACAATTCTGCGGAGTCTCAGACAGATTATGGGGGTGGAATCGATTCACGGTCCACGGAGGAGAGGTAGAGGAAGCAAGAGGAGAGAAGAGTCGAGAGAGAGGGTAGAGAGAGGGGGTGGAGATGCGAGAGAGAGAAAGAAGAGAGAAGACAGACAGGACAGACAGACAGAACAGACAGGGGAGTGGAGGCAGGCAGACAGACAGAGGACAGAGGGAGAGAGGAGAGAGAGAGAGGAGAGAGATAAGAGAGTAGGGAGAGAAGATAGACAGGGAGAAAGACACACAGAGGGGGAGAACCGGATACAAACAGACAGAGGAGTAGACACATGCAAAGTATAGGGATAGGGAGGAGGGAGGGGAGTGGAGGAGGAGAGGAGGTAGACGAAAGAGATGAGAGAGAGAGTAGAGGGGGGGGAGAGGAGAGGGGGCAGGAGACATAGACAGAGAGAGATAGCGAGGGGGCACGAGACATAGACAGAGGAGAGAGAGAGAGAGATAGGCACACACAACATAAACACACAGACGCACACTCCCACACACGGTATACACACAGACGAACACATAAGAACACACACACACACCAACACACACACACACGACACACACACTCACAGCACCACAAACAGACAACGCACCCCATGCGCGAGCGTGGTCGCAATGCTTTGCGTAAGACAGCACACAACAAGGAGAAGCCGCTAGCACTCGCGCAACACACCACACACACACACACCACCCCACACAGACACACACGTACACACACCACACGCACACACAGAGAGGGCAGACACATTCACTAGCACACATGCACCGACACAATACTCACACACAGGTTCACGGGCGCGAGAGTACGCTAGTGACAGAGCCCGCACGGGCTGGACAGATCCAGATAAACTCCAGAAGAGATAGGGAGGGGAGGATGTAGAAGAGAGTGGAGAGTAGGGAAGAAGAGAGGAAGAGGGGGAGATAGGGGGAGGGAGAAGGGGGAGGAGAGGAAGGATAGAAGGGAAGGGGGAGGGAGGGAGATAGGCGAGTGAAGGGGCGAGGGCGCGTGAGGAGTTAAGTGAAGGGAGAGGGTGGATGGGGAGGGGGAGAGAGATAGTGCGAAGAGGGAGAGATAGAAGAGGGAGTAGGAGAGGAAAGCGGGAGGGATGAGAGGGGGGGGGGAGAGAGGAGGAGGGAAGAGAGAAGAGAGTAAAAAGAGAGAAGGAGGGGAGGGTGGGGTGAGGAGAGCGGCGAGGGGGGAGGGAGCTAAGTGAGGGGGATGAGACGGGTAGGGTGGAGGAAGGATGCTTAAGAGAGAGCACATGAGGAAACTGTAGAAGGGGTGGGGGAGAGGGATAGAGAGAGAGGGGGGTGGGACCGAGGAGACGGGGAGCTAGAGAGGAGATTGGGAGAGATAGGAGGGGATGCGGGAGGGGAGAGGCGAGTCACCACAGGATAGAGTGGGGGAGGACAGAGCAGGGAAGGAGAAGGGGTGGGCGATATGGGAGGGTGGACGCAGGGCACGCACAGGAAGTACCAGGGAGTAGAAGGAGGAGGAGGGACCGAGGGTGGACGGAGGAGAACAGACCCCCAGAGTAGACAGACCACAGAGGAGGTGAGAGGAGTAGGAGAGAGGGCGGAGTAGTAGGAAGAGGGAGGGAGGGAGGAGGAGAGAGAGGGAGACAGGAGTACACAGGGACCCAGTAGGAAGACACAGAGAGTTAGGCAGGAGAGAGGGAGGAGGAGCAGAGAGGGGGGTAGTAAGGGGGTAGCGAGAGGGCGAGTAGGGAGAAGGTAGGGAAGGGTAAAGAGATGAGTAGGGGAGGGGAGAGAGGGGATGAGGGGTGAGAGAGGTGAGGGAGAAGAGAGAAAAGGCACGGAGAGAGAGAGGCAGAGGAGGGGGAGAGGGAGCGAGAGGAGGGAGAGGGCGGAGGGCCGAGGATGGAGGAGGGAGGAGGGGAGGAGGAGAGAGAGGGAGGATGGAGGTGAGGAGAGGGACGGAGGGAGAGGGAGATGAAGAGAGAGAGGGAGGGGGAGAGAGGGGAGCGAGGAGGGATGTTGGAGAGGAGAGAGAGAGAGGAGAGAGAAAGTTTTCAAAAAAATAAATAAAACGATGTGAATCTTATAAGCCAAAGGATTCCTCAGAATTCATCAAATTAAATCATCGGCCAAGTGGAGCCGGACTCCAGAATCAGCAATACCAGAATATACAGGGGCACTGCGTGATGCTCGAATGTCGTGGTTCTTCTGCTTCCTGCCCTTATCCTCCATTCAGATTCGTGCTGGGTCAATGTATTATTGCGTCACGTTCCCAAAGATGTCCTCGGCATTTCAGGGGCAGATTACATTATTTAAGTCTGGTACATGGATGAGCGAGAGAGAGGAGAGAGCGAGGAGATAGGACGAGAGAGGAGAGAGACGAGAGAGAGAGAGAGGGAGGAGAGGACGGTGGCGGGGAAGAGAGGAGGAGAGAGAGAGCGAGACGAAAGAGGGAGTGGTGAGGAGAGAGAGGAGAGAGAGGAGGAGAGGAGGAGGGAGCGAGAGAGAGCAAGGGATTGAGAGAGAGGAGCGAGAGGATGCTTGAGACGAGAGGAGAGAGGAGAGAGAGCATTGATCCTAATCAGTACAGTTACTATATTTTTACCTAAGGTTTCCGTTCTTTAATATAGGAACCGTTCCATCTCCACTGGTGTTTATTTTTGGGGTAAAAGTCTGTAACGTCTGAAAATGTTCGACTGGCGTGTCGTAAAAGAGAGAGAGATGAGAGGAGAGAGAGAGAGAGAGAGAGAGGAGAGAGAAGAGAGAGAGAGAGATGGGATGAGAGAGAGAGAGAGAAGCGCGCAAACTTAATTTTCCATACATGTGGTTTTGTATGTGGGTGCTGTGTGGATGTGTCGTGTGGGTGTGTGTGGAGTGTGTGTGGGGGTGTGTGTGTGCCTGATGCGTGCGTAACGTAGTCGTGCGGTGTGATGAATGTGTGTGAATGTGGTGCGTGTGCTGCGTCACGCGCGCGGGCGCGCGCGCGCGCGCGAGCGCGTTGTTGGTTGTGGGTGTGTGTGTGTGTGTGGTGTGTGTTGTGTAGTGTGTGATGCATGCGTGCGTACGTAGTTGAGGTGCGTGCGTGAATGGCATGTGGGGTGAATGTGTGTGTGTGTGTGTGGGCGCGGCGCCGGCGCGCGCGCGCGCGCGTGCGTGGAGTCGTGGTGTGTGGTGTGTGTGTGTGTGTGTGGGTGTGTGTTGGTGTGATGTGTGAAGTCGCAGCATGCGTGGTACGTAAGTGCGTGCGGCGTGCATGCAGGTGTGTGAATGTGTGGTAGTGCGCGCGACACGCGCGCGCGCTCGCGTGCGCGCGTGCGTGTGTGTGTGGGTGTGGTGGGGTGTGTGGGACGTGTGTGTGTTGTGTTGCGGGTGTGTGTGTGTGTGGGGTGGCCTGCTATGAGGGCGTGAGTAGCACGTAGGCGTGCGTGTGTGATGGGTGGGTGGAGTGTGTGTGTGTGTGTTTGGTGTGTTGCGGGAGTGTATGTTTGTGTGTGTGTGTGTGTGGGGGGGATGTGTGTGGGTGTGTGTGTGGTGAAGGTGTGTGGGTGTGTGGTGTGTGTGTGTGTGTGTGTGGGGATCTTCATGAAAATGGAAGATAAACCTATTTGGGGTTGGTCTCACCCGCCCTTTCACGCAGACAACACCATCCCACAAAGAGAAGAAAAGTTACGATAAATCAGCGGATCGACATATGATCAGTCGGCAACATTTAAAGGAGTGGACAGGGGGCATGTCTATTTTTCTACCAAAATAAATATAAAATGTTTCACGTTTTGTTTGTCTTTTACATGCAAGGCTAACGTATGCTTGACCAAAATTTGTAACGACAGGAAGCCAATCAAAGAAAACCAACTTGAACGGTGCTGAACACGCTAAAGTCTTACGGCGGATGTAAATAGTATATCCCAATCACGTGCCCCCTCCGTATGGAAGTTTATCGCCCTATGGCTTTTTTCGACCTTTTTTCAATAAAGAGTGACAGTGTTGTTATCTGACACACTTGCTGCATCCTCTAACGGTGTTTATTAAGGAAGGGAGACTACTAGGCGTTCTTGGATTGTTAGTCCACAGTTATCTGATCTAGCTTCCTTGGAGTGGTCGCATGCCTATCATGATCCGTTTGCACTGGTGCGCTTTGATGGCGTGGTGCAAGGAATCAATTGTGTTCTACAGCAGAAGTAGATTGGATTGAATTTGTCACCTTTTTCTATAAGTACTGGTCGTTTCTGTCGTTTAGAATGGAAAAAGCAAGCGTAATGCAAATACCGATGGGTTGGATGGGTGGCAGTCAGTGTTGTTCAGGAATATGACAAGTA
>JADBJO010011675.1:55000-60000 GCA_016801955.1 Conus betulinus | reverse complement strand
GGGGGGGGGAGAGCAGAGGTGGGGTGATGATTGGGGTGGGGAGTGGATGGGGAAGAGTCTGAATGTTGAGTAGTGAGAAAGAGGTCTGGTGCAAGGAACGGAGGATATAAGTGGGGGGATGGGGGGGGGGGGGGGGGGGGGGGGGGGGGGGGGGGGGGGGGGGAAGGGATATAGTATTATTTGTTTATTCATTGATTTACTGGCTGTGCAGTCTAATGGCATTGATATCATTCACACAAAAGCATAAATATATATATATATATATATATATATATATATATATATATAATATACGCTGAACAATTTAGTAGTGTGTGCTAAATTAAGAAAAATCACATAGAAGTATATTGATTTCTTTTAAACAATATGTCGGCCTTTAGTTTTCCTCAGGGTATATGACACATGACTCTGTGTGTGTGTGTGTGTGTGTGTGTGTGTGTGTGTGTGTGTGTGTGTGTGTGTACAGACAGAGAGCGAGAGAGAGAGAGAGAGAGAGAGAGAGAGAGAGAGAGAGAGAGAGAGAGAGCCTGTACCGTTTTCCTGTAAGTGTGTGGAAGTGGGCCGAGGCCGATGTTCACCTAAACCATCTGACTCTGAATGTTCACTTCCCTATAAACACGGGCCTGTCTTCTGGAGTCATGTAGTTTAGCAGGGGCGGATTTGGAGGTTTTGCTGCACTCGCTACCTGGGAAGTAAGGGCTTCCGGGCCCAAGTTTTTCTTACCATGTCTATTTGTGCATGTACTGTGGGTCAACCTGTGCGAACCCTTCAAGCTGATGAAACGGAGCTTCAGTGTTTTGAAACTAGGGGTTTTCTGAAGGTCATTTTTAGTCCTGAAGAATTTTAGTTCATAGTTATCAAAACTCCCGTAGGTTGTCTCTTTTACATTCCCACCTTTTCATTTCGAGATTACTTTTAGTTTTTGCCATTTCATTTTTTTTTTTTCATTCCTATTTCATCGATTTTTTTTTTTTTTTTTTTGGAGGATGTTTCCCGCTTTTCGCTTTGTTTTTGTGTGCTTTTTTTTTTTTTCTGTTTGTTTGTTTGTTTGTTTTGGATAGACTTTTCATATACGCAGGAGGAACTACTCAGTTTCGGTGAGTGTCCTTCTTTCTATCGTAGAAACGCTCCTCATCAGCAGGCGACTAGGATCAAGCCTGACAGGTTCGACAGAGCGAAACAGCTGTCACTTTACTGGTCCTGCTAACATATAACCCTCATATTGGGGGAGCAATAAAAAAAAAAAAAAAAAAAAAAAAAACGTGACAGAGTGTTCACTGAAGAAGGATTACCTCCCTTTTCCACTACACAGGGAATCTGTCTTTACTAAAGTTCTGTGTTTTGTCCGGGACAGGGGATGCTGATGATTGCTCTTTCCTTTGTCTGAAACTTAAAAGGCATCTGGGCCCATGTTTTGTAATTATAAACGCAACAGTTTTGCCGACTTCATAAAGACTAACATTTCCGACCGCTCTTGCCAGTCGCAGGATGCCCGCCTTCTTTTTCGGTGCAGTAGGGGGGAAAGCAAAATAATAATCGTGGAAAATAATGAAGAAAGGATTTCCTTTCCGACCGCTTTGCCCTTTGGCTTACAGACAGCATTTTAAAGGTAAAGGAGCAATTAGAATGCTGTTTAAAGCGTCGTCTTCAGTATTTTTTTTTTCTCTTTTATTTATAATTATTATATGTGTATATGACGGGCTGCGTGATTCGTCGAATTATCTCAGCTTCTTTGCGACTGGTACAAGAAATTGTCGGTATTCCTAGTTGGGATATGACTTCTCTTTAGGTTCAGTGGCAAGACACTTGGCTTTTCATTAGAAAGTAAGTTGTCAAAAAAATTCAAAAGTCGAAGCCAGGCAAAGGATAACACATTGTTTTGCAACTTATTTGTTTTCGTATTTCTAGAAACGTCACCTGGGGTCAAATAAACACATTAAAATCGCGTTCTTTATGTGTTTAGTGTTGTCTTCCATTTATTGATCGTTTTCTGTGTTTGTTTATTGGGTTTATGCGTTTGCTTGTTTGGGTTTGTTTACTGCCTTATCAAATATTAAAAGATGGATGTTACTTGCAGCGTAGTTTCTTCCATCCTCGCTTGTTTGTGAATGGTTTTGTGCCCACGTTTGGGGAAAATGACAGATTTCCTTTCATTTTTTGTTGTTTATTTCATTTATTTATTCATTAAGCTGTTTATCATCACCGACGCGCACAGCGACAGAGGAAAGGGAAGGAGTTCGGACGAGAGAGAGAGAGAGAGAGAGAGAGAGGAGAGAGAGAGAGAGAGAGAGAGAGAGAGAGAGAGAGAGAGATTCACGTGGTCGCCGGTTTCTTTTTTTTTTTTTTTAACTTTACTTTCTTTGTTATATTTTATAAAACGGAAAATTGTGTCAGTTTCAAA
Organism: Conus betulinus; assembly: GCA_016801955.1. Taxonomy (NCBI): domain Eukaryota; kingdom Metazoa; phylum Mollusca; class Gastropoda; order Neogastropoda; family Conidae; genus Conus; species Conus betulinus. The sequence continues at coordinate 57,599 of JADBJO010011675.1, read as the reverse complement.
ATTATCATGCTCTAACGCTTATCTCGGAATCATGTTCAAACAGAACAAATTTTAGGCACGTACTGACGTAGTCTTCCTGTTTAGATGAAAGCATCATTAAAAGCCAAGAAAGTGGGCAAAATGTTCTGTACACAGTAAATTTTGTTCTCAGGAGTGGCGAGAAGGTCTTCCACAGCAAGACACAGCTACCACCCGTATTGTCATTTGCCTTTTTCGTCTTGTTATTTAAAAAGAAAAGGAAAAGAAAAACCAACTTGACAATAAAATATATTTTTAAGCAGTAAAACTATGGTCAGTTCTTATCGTTGAAATGCTATTTCTCATTTACTAGGGGAGGGGAAATTTTGTTATATATGACCAGAACTGACAAAACGAAAACGCTCCAGAGTTGAAACCGTTGAGCATTGGCTCTGGATTCAGTATAGCGACAACAACAACAACAACAACAACAACAACAGCAAAATCTTCTGATGTGCATTGATCAGAATCTGTTCAACAACGTTGTGCCCAGAAGTATGGGTTCAGTATAACAGCAGCAGCAGCGGCAACAACAACAACAACAACAACAACAACAACAACAACGGCAACAACAACAACAACACAACAACAACAACAATATCTTTTGATGTACGTTGATCAAAATTTGTTCAAAAACGGTGTGTCCGAAAGTATATTGCTCCCATGAACTCTTCTACAATGGAAAGGCGAAAGCGTTTGGCTGAAAGAGCTGACAGTCAGTTGTGAGTTAAAACCGTTCGTGGAGTTGGACTTTTACGACTAGAAAGGCTTTTTTTTTTTTCTACCCATCAGTAATGTGGCAGCGACTGGGTAATGGACTGACTCCAAGGAAGGTTTGGGCGGCGGCAAAGAGAAGGTTGGGTTTCTCCTTCCACAGTCCTGTGTGCCATGGAATCGGTGAATCATGAAGTAGCTGGCTGGCCCTACGTTTACCACGTTATGGGGCTATGCAATCTTCCACATACGTAGATTTGACCTTTGTTTTTAAAGAACGTGAAATGCTATATATCTCTCTTTTTCTTTTTTTTTTTTTTAAGTAAATGAAAGCTTGATTTGTGCCGGTGACGAAAAAAATTGCAATGTGATAAACATTTTGAGATCATTGTAAACTTTTCGGTAAGTGGTTTGTGCGATTGATAGAAATTCGCAGTATAGTGTGCTTCTTTTTTTTTTAATTTGGTATAACGCTGCACACTAGATTTGGTCCTAATGATTTTTGCCGTTGATGACACTCGCTGTGTAAGTGTCATTTTAACCACGCGTTCGTCAAGCCTTCTTGGTGTTCCTGATCTATGCTTTTTTTTTTTTCGTAAAACTATGGTATGGAACAGGACATTCCTTTGTACAACTCTGCTGAAGTCAAAGTTGTCAAACAAAATGAAAAGGAGTCCCAACAAATCCAGAGCGTAGTGTGATGACCGTGTCCTCGTCCCTCCACTTCCATTTTATCTTATCCTCGCCCACCCGTTTAACCACATCCCCTCCCTCTCCTCCCTCCTCCTCGTTCTCCACCATTCCCCCTTCTTCCCCCTATCCCAGCTTCATCCCGCCCCAGGCATCCCCCAGTCCTTCCTGTCCCCTGCATAAGTGAGGTACCCGGAGCAAAAGACACTCACGCGGCCGATAAGGACAGACCGGCTCAACCTGTCATCCACCAAACCCGAACGGATCGCGTTCGCAGATTAACCTCTTCCCGTGGACACGATCTTCTTTGACAACAACTATGTTAGTCCCTGCTCTGCCGTCCCACAACTAGCCCCCCCCCCCCCCCTTCCCCCCAGCCCCTCACCCCCACCCTCCCATACCCTTCCTCCCTTCTCCTCTTCTTCCTCTCTCTTTCCTCTTCCGTCAGGACCAGGGCAAAAGTCAACAGGAAGAGCGTGAAGAAAACCCGAGAGTGAAGGGGTACTCATCATGTGTGGAGAGAGCATCATAGGTTGGGGATTGCGACATTAGTAACGTTTTGGTCTTCACAGAATGGGAACAAAGCGGAAAGATTTAGGTCCAGAACCTATTTGAAGCGAGAGCACTGCAACAGGAGATTGGAGGAGGATGTTGTACCAGTCTGATTTTGGCGTTGACGAAGAAGGAAGTGGATCAAGGGATTGGAGCATGGAGACGAAAGGTCTATGTGTGGTCCAACGGATCATCTGGAGTAGCGTTTATGTTTTTATGCAGCTTTTTCTGACCCCTGTCTTGGTAGGAAATTAATCAAATATTGTAGTGTTTGAGGCACTGCTATATGTTCTTTGGAATCCAGAAACACTTGGAAACTACAAAGGAAACACTTTACTCTGCATTTCTGTGTAGTACACAGACGTTTCTCGATGCAAGCATTGTCAAAAATTTTTCCGCTTAAAGATCGGGATCGGAACTTGTGAAAGTTTTTTTCATAGGCGAGGTTTGGAGAGTTCCCCGCACACTGCTCTGAGGTTGACGCGCGCGCGCGCGCACACACACACACACACACACTCTCTCTCTCTCTCTCTCTCTCTCTCTCTCTCTCTCTCTCTCTCTCTCTCTCTCTCTCTCTCTCTCTCACACACACACACACACACACACACACACAGAGGAGAAACAA
>JADBJO010011675.1:32500-47500 GCA_016801955.1 Conus betulinus | reverse complement strand
CTCTCCCCCCCCCCCCCCCCCCCCCCCCCCCCCCCCCCCCCCCCCCCCCCCCCAACCTCCCGAGCTGTCTTCTACCCAACAGCAAACAGGACAGACCTAGCGCAGCACTCTTTTCACAAGCGGATTGATACCCTGATAAGAACCAACCCATTTCCCGTCCCCCCCCTACCCCCCCCTTTTCCCCCCCCCCCCCCCCCCCCCCCCCCCGCCCCCCTCGCCACGACATGTGTGGAGCCAAACCTTATCGCCTGTTCCTCCCCTCCTCACCTCACCCCCCCCCCCCCCCCCCCCCCCCCCCCCCCCCCCCCCCCCCCCCGCCCCCCCCTTTCTTAATCTCCTATCACTCGCACCCCCATTCTCATGGACGCAGTTGGAGCAAATTGTCGGACAAGTACAAAACTGGGAGTAGGCGTCAGAGGAGTTTTGTCGTTCAGGTGTGCCGGCTTCTCTTGAGGGGAGTAGAGGGGGGAGAGCACTACTACAAGTGTTTTGGGGGTGGGGGGGGTGGGGGATGGGGGTGGGGGGGTGGGGGTGCGCCACGCCACACAAGAGAGGCGATTGTCTGGAGTTTCGCCCCTGAAAGACTGCCGATTGCCTGTGTGAGCCTGGCCGAAAAGGAGCTGGTGCTCCTCCTCGAGAGGCCCGTCCCAGCTTGTCCAGCGGTACTTGAAAGGGAAGAAGAACAAGTGGACAGGGAAAGGCGCTTGACGCGCGCATGCGCTCTCTCTCTCTCTCCGTCTCCTCTCTTCCGCTCTCCTCGGCTCCTCCCTCTCTCCTCTCTCTCCTCTCTCTCTCTCGTCTCTCTCTCTCTCAGCGGTACGCATGCGTGTCCTGGAAGCTTGATTAGGGTGGAAAAGGGGGAGTAAAACGCTTGGAAGGATCGGGAGATAGCGTAGAGACACTGAGAGTCGGAAACATTTTGTCCAGGAAGATTCTTTTTTTTTTTTCTTTTTTTTTTTTTTTTTTTTTTTTTTTTCCTTTTCTTTTCCTTTTCTTTTCGTTTCTTTCTTCCTTTCTCTGTCTTTCCCTTTTAAAAAAAAAAAAAATTGTTTCTGTTTCATTAACTTTTTTCCCCTGTTTGTATTTGCTTTGGCTTTCATTCGTTGATTTAGAATGAATCTTTCTTTCTTGCTTATTTTTATTTATTTATTTTTTTTTACAGTGGCTACTCATCTCCACAACTATTTGCTAGTTAAAATAAAAACTGACTGAAGTTGCAATAAGCAGGAATTTTAAAATGTAATGTAAATGATTCATGACACTAGTTATTACTTTTTCAGCCTGCATTCTCTTGCGTATAGGTGTCTTTTTTCTTTTTGTTCTACTTTGTTATTGTTTTTTTTAATTACTGGCTTGGGAATTCCTGCGCTTAAGCACCACCTCTCCTAACCCACTCTCTCTCTCTCTCTCTCTCTCTCGCTCCTCTCTCTCTCCTCTTCTCTCCTCTCTCTCTGGACCCATCCACCAAGGGCCCTCTCGCCCTCAAATCCCCTCAAATGAAAAACAAAGGTCTGAATGAAATTGCAGTAAAAAGAAATCGCGTCGGCTCATTTGTGCTTTTTTTTTTTTTATTTGTTCTTTCTTTATTTATTTCCTTTGTTGTTGTTGTTGTTGCACACATTTGATATGCAGAGTTCCATTTTTTTTTCTTTAAAGCATGTGTTATTAAATTTCTAAACATCCACGATTACATATTCATCATGTTTTATTATCCATTCTGACACCCACCCCCCCTCCTTCACCCCCTTCCATCTATTCCCCACCCCCCCCCCCCCCCCCCCACCCCCGCCCCCCCCTCCCCACCTTCTCACGTTTCCTCCCAACAGCCTGCCCCAGTGAAGTAGCCATATTTAAGTATCAAACATGTCCATCAACACAGTGGACGCCTTGTTCGACTCTCAGCTTGTAAAAGTTGGAGAGTTAATTTAACTGATGTATATATCTTGGGCAGAGCCCCCCTGGTCTTCCCTTATCCGGATCGGTCACTCTAACATACCTGAAGAGACCCGGAACTGTTTCCGCTAACCCGCCCTTACCTCCCTTTACTTCCCCCCCTCTAAACCCTTAAAAAAAAAAAAAGAAAGAAAAACAATGGCTGCGTTTGTTGTTGTGTCTGGAGAGTCATGTAAGGGAGGGTGGGTGGGTGGGTGGGTGGAGGGAGGGAGGGAGGGCCACTGTCAACTCTCTGTGGAAGAACAGGAACCAGATTGCTCAGCAAAGAGCCGCCGTCTGCTTAGCACTGAGGGGAGAACTGGTGGCAGCAACTCCTCCGCCCCAAGAGCAAGCAAGCAAGCAGGCCAGCCACGGGCTGACGGAGTAAACAACGGCAGGGCTTGTTCCACTGTGATACATCTCAGTCTATCCCCTGCTGCTACCACCATTCTTTTACACAATTCACACACCCAACACCCCGCATCCTCTCCCTCTCCTCTCTCTCTCTCTCTCTCTCTCTCTCTCTCCCTCTCCTCGAAACCTCTCTCTCTCTCTCTCTCTCCAACTCTCTCACACACACACACACACACAAAAACTTCACACACTCACACCACAAACACACACCACACACACACACACAACACACCACAACACACACATACACACACATAAACACACACACACACATGCTCGCACATACACTCAGACCCTCCCCCCCCTCCTCTCTCTCTCTCTCTCTCTCTCTTCTCCCTCTCTCTCTCTCCCTGTCTGTCTGTCCCCCCACATCTCTTAACACCAAATATCTACTTTACAAAACCCCCCCCCCCCCCCCCCCCCCCCCGGTCGACTTCCCCCCGCCCGATCCCCAGACATCCCTGTCGCCCACCGTTTCTGCTTGCAGCAAGCCCCCCCCCCCCCCCCCCCCCCCCCCCCCCCACCCACACACACACACTTTCCATCCCCACGATCCCAGATGGGAGTTTGTCAAAAAGTTTTGACAGGTTGCGCGACATGGTTAGTCACGAAGTCTGCCGATAATGAGCAAAGGGAGGCGAGCCCGACTTCTTCTTGTCGCCCCTGTTGCTGTCCAGACTGGGCCTATACTATATAATGGGACGAGCAGGCCTTGCTTACCCCAACTCTTCCATCTCACCCCCCCCCCCCCCCCCCCCCACCACCACCACCCCACCCTCTCCCCTCCCTTCTCCCCCCACCGCTTCTCTTTCGGACTCCTGTCCGCAAAATTAACATTAGTAGCACCCTACCCCCCCCCCCCTCCCTCCATCCCCCAAACCTCCCCCCCCCCTCACCTCCACCCCCACCCTCACCTCCCTCCATCCCTGTCCATCCATCCATCCCGTCCCCACTCCCAAACAAACGCTGTCTTGACACACTCATTGCACAGAGACCGTGTCTGTCTCTGCATATGATATGGGGGGCCGTCTGGCGACTTTGACAGATTGTGATAAGGAAGTTACGTGGTAGGATGAACAAAGGAGGCGATGGATGAGATGGAGATGGAGGGGGGGGGGGGGAGGGGAAGGGGTTGGATGGGGGGGGTGCTGGCGATGCAGTCTTTGTTGTTGTAACGACTTGTCGTTAACTGGTTGTTCTGAAGGAGAGAGAGAGAGAGAGAGAGAGAGAGAGAGAAGAGAGAGAGAGAGAGAGGGGGGGAGGAGGGGGGACTCGCACTTGTTTTCCGGGTACGACAGGTGGATTATTATTATGAAGGGACGTGGGATGGGGGCACGCAGAGATGTGTTGACAGGGTTATAAGTGACTTTAACCAACCAATGCCTGGGCATGCTTCGGTGTCTGTTCTCTCTCTCTCTCTCTCTCTCTCTCTCTCTCTCTCTCTCTCTCTCTCTCTCACACACACACACACACACACACACACACACACACAAACACACACATGCACTCTTTTTCACTCCCTTCGTTTAACACAGACACACACGCATGCACGCACGCACGCCCCAGTCCATTATTGAATTCTATTTTAGTTTGTTTAGGTCTCATGTGTGACGCATGCAGACCAAAAGGTACACGGACGACATAAGGTAAACAAAATAATGTCACAAAAGAAAAGGAAGCCCCAAACTGGCAATATCCTAGCTGATCCGTCTATGCATTCAGCAACGGGAGACCGGGGAAAAAAAAAAAAAAAAAAAAAAGAGAAAGAAAGACAAAACAAAACAAAAAAAACAACCCACAAACAGAAAGAAACCCGCGTTCAAGGATGTTCGACGTTCGCTTTCGATTTTGAATGCTGTCACATAGACGAACAGGAACAAAATACAGATAACCACGATATGGCTGGTGTGAACGGAAATCCGTGCCATTTATTTCACTTCGCACAGAAGCTGTTCAGTCATCTCTCTGTAAACGGAAGCCTGATTTCTACAGTCTGTAAACTTGTGCGAAAGACGAGTGTTAATCTATAGTCTGTAGGATCAGTAGCCCCCCCTCCCCCCCCCCCCCCCCCCCCCTCCTCTCACCCTTACTCATTCTTTTTTTCCTGACGAGCAGTGTCAATTTTCAAGGTTGAAAAGGTTAGTCCTTTTGCTTCTTTTAGATCGCGGAAGAGGCTGTAGAAACAAACTGAACTGATTCATATCAAACGACATAATTCGAAATATTTACCAGATAGTAAATCTAAATAATCAGTCTCAATAGTAACACTTGCATTGTTATGCAATGGACAAATTCAGAGTTGAAAAAGGACACCAAGCATACAAATTAAAATACATTTCACTCGCTGTTTCCAAATTCAAATGAAAATTGCTTAAGTTCTTCTTTTCTCCCAGTCTGAAATGAGTTATAACAACATGAAACACTGGCAATGGAAAGCGATAGTCTTCTGGGCAACAGTATTGTCTTTTGAAGTACCATGTCCTTAGACGTTGTGGAATAAAACAAAAACTCATCGCCAGAACTTCCCATATTATATTCTTTACAATCGTCTGTTTTCCCCCCGGTCTTTTTCCCCCCCTCCTGCCGCCAAGCTCAAGCCGTAATTTACGGCTGCTATAACGGACTTGAGTCAATGATTACAGCTGACGTCATAGCCATTCACACGCCCGTTAGTTATGGAATTTGATTTCTTTCATGACAAGCGAAAAAAGGCGACCACGGCCGCCGCTACAAACAACGACGGGTGGATCCTGAGAAGGACCCCATGAATAATAAATCAACACGGGACTGTTGAACCCATTTCTTTTGAAATAACGTTTCTGCCAGCCATAATCATACAGCTAATGTCGACCAGCACGGTCATATGAAAAAAAAAAAAAAAAGAAAGAAGAAGAAAAAAGAAAAAAAGAAAATTGGGAACACACACACACACACACACACGCCAGCGCCGCCGCTACCGTGATGGGTGTCTGATTCAACAGCGAGCCATAACCGATATTGACAGCCCCGTTTGACTCTCTGCACGCTCTCAATGACCGGCCGGATGGCGCTCGCGCGTGGTTTATGACGTCAAGTTGCTACGCAGGCTGGGCCGCGTCATGACATTTATGACACGCGACGCCGGGCGATTGACGACGAGCTTCGCCGCTGCGGCGATGACGAAACAATAATCGGGCGTTGTTCTGTCAGGAGCTGTCATGTCCCAACGTCAGATCTCCTCGCGTAGAAACAATGATCGCTGCGTCCGTCCATAATCGGCGGTCGTTGGGCCGGCAAAGTCATTATTATTGGGTACACGTGAGTGGGGAAAAGGCGGTTTGGCTTTTTTGCCTGAGGTCTCTCTCTTGTTTCTCTCTCTCTCTCTCTCTCTCTCTCTCTCTCTCTCTCTCCCTCTGTCTGTCTGTCCCTCTCTCTCCCCCTGTCTCCCCCCCCCCCCCCCCCCCCCCCCATCACTCCATCCTCCTTATGGCTGCGGCTGGTTGACGAGGTGCTCCGTATTCATCGGAAGAGCCTCTGCAGCCATGTCCTCGGCCTCTCTCTGCCTTGTGGCATCCCAACAATAGCTGCAGCTTTTATGACGCCAAGTCTGGTATTGTGATTGCTTGATTAGGAGGATTGTAACGCGGCGGTGGCGGGTACACATTCCGTTCGTTTTATGTGTTCGATTCACCCTCTTCCTGAATCTTTCTGGGTATTCTCTCTCTCTCTCTCTCTCTCTCTCTCTCTCTCTCTCTCTCTCTCTCTCTCTCTCTAAATGATGGATGAGTTATTTGTTACTTCTTTTTTTTTTTTCATTCAAAGTGTTTTGTTGTTCATTTCAGTGCATTAACTGGTATACCATGTACGTAATTGTTCACTCTTGTTTTCATTTGGATTATTTGGGGTGTAGGCATCAGTTTGATTAATTAACTGATGCTCTGAAGAACTACTGGATTCTGCTTTGTCTGACATGAATGCCGTCTCTCTGTCTCTCTCTGTGTCTCTGTTTCTGTCTGCCTGTCTCCTCCCTCTCTCTCTCTCTCTCTCTCTCTCTCTCTCTCTCTCTCACACACACACACACACACACACACACACACACACACACACACACACACACACACACACAGGTGGAGGGATCGGGGTATGAGGAGTTTTGAGTGAGGAGGATATTGTGAAATGAAAGCAGGGGTACAGATGGGAACCCAAACAGCCAAAAAAACACGGCAGAGAGAGAGAGAGAGAGAGAGAGAGAGAGAGAGAGAGAGAGAGGGAGGGAGGGGAGAGAGAGAGAGAGACAAACAGACAAACCGAATTACAGAGAGAGAGAGAGAAAGAGAAAGAGAGAGAGAGAGACAGACAGACACAGACAGACAGAGGAGAAGCCACTGAAATGGGCAGAAGTTATGATGCGGGGTGACAGGCGGGACAGGGCAGGGCGGATGAAAGGGGAATCCCCCTCTCTGTCATCGGTGTCATCACTTGTCATCGCCCCGTTTGTCGCCGCCGTCGCCGCTGCCGCTGCCCGCCGCTTCGCTGTCTTCCTCCTCGCTTGCTTCCCCTTGTCCTGATGACATGTAATGTCGTGGCCACCAAGTCACGGGCCTGAGTGTTGACTGGACCTGGACAGATAATGGCCTCCCTTTAATGCCTCTGTTTGAATAGCTGGATAACTAATCAACAAACAAGCAAACAAGAAGAAAAACAATAAAGAGCAGAAATTTATGAATAAATGGAGTCCTCAGAACCAAATTAGCTGGGGATCATTTTCATGGGATGACAAATAATGATAATGATTGTGTTATATCCTGGTGAGTGACTTTTGAAACGAGTGAGATGTTGTTGTTTCTTTTCCCCCTCATTTGTTTCTCTTCTGTTTCAAAAGGAGTAAACTAATTTGATGCGAAAGTGGACCTCAAAATCATATATGACGTGTTTTTTTTTTTTTTTTTTTCCCGTTTTCAGGACTATAAGGAGTATGCTAGAGATAAGTTATATTGCTGTTTTAGATTAAGGGAGAAAGAAAAAAAAAAAATGGAAAAGGGGGGGAAAACAGTGGTGCATTGAGGGGTAGGGAGAAGGACAGTGGAAGATATGGGAGGGGGAGGAGGGGGAGCGGAAAAAGGAAAATAGTTGTGGTGTTTTGTGTGTTCCTTTGTGTACGTACGGATGGCAGGAGTATTAGTCTGAAAACACCATGAAGTGTACGGAGTTGATGTGCATATAAATCATTAACATTATTTTTGTCATATAATCATCATCTTCTTTATTATTATTATTACTACTGTTACTATTATTATTGTTGTTATTATTAATATTAAAGGCATGCAATGAAATAAACCATTTATTTCATACAGCGTTAAAGGTATTGTGATTCAAAATAGCAAATAATTAGGACTGCCTCTGACAGAATTTCCACCAGTTTTGTTGTTAATCTCAACATACAGTTAGCACGACGTAAGTCACAGTGAATGAATTAAAGTGTCTCTTGAAGTTGATAATGATCATGATGATGATGATAATTGATTTAAGAATAAGGATAATGATAATAATGAAAAAATTATCATTATTAGTATAGATAAACATGATGATGATTATAGATGAACATGCATTATACTGATGAGGTCAAGTATCATCTGTTGTTTAACCATCCTTAAGAATATGTTTGCGAAAAGTAAGAAGAAAAAGCAGCATTTCTCTCTGTCTCTCTCTCTCTCTCTCTCTGACGAGAAAGAAGGGAAGTGAATGAGGAGATTGGGAGGGGGGAGGCCGCGAGTGGAGATGGAGAAGAAACGATTGAAATTTCAAAGTCATGGAGGCGAAAGGAGGACCGACGAAAGTGATCTTGATAAGGCGCCGTCCGACCGACCGACCACTCGTTTGTACCAGCAGCAGAAAAGGTGTTGGGCTCAAGTTGTCATTCAGCCCTAGATAGCATCTCCTCAGTCACACACACCCCCTCCCTCCCTCCCTCCCTCCCTCATAACCATTCCTCGCCGCAAGGTGGACTATTCCAGTCTTTGATGCACGGGTTAGAGCGCGCCAGGAATGCTGACGGCGGCGTGTCGTTGTTGTGTTGTTGTTGTTGCTGCTTTAGTTGCTGTTGTCAGATTTATCTGGCGGCGGCCAGCCAGCCTTAGAACTGCGTGGCTAAGTGTCATGTTCATTTCCTATGGGTCCGGGGCAACAAGCGACGGAAAGCCTGGGGGACGGCAGCAAATTGGCTGTGGAGGACCCTGGGCTTGCCCCGCATTTGAAGTCTATGATCTAATCCTTCAGCTAACTTCACAATTTCATGTCCACTGCGCCCACGAGGGATTCTCGACGTGCATCCACCCGTGAACAATGGGTAGGATGTGTGTGGAGGGTTGGGATGGGTGGGTGGGGGAATGGGGTGCTTAGGAAAGGGTCCAGGTGGTTTAGTCTTTGGATGGGGAGGTGAAGGAGGTTGGAGCCGCCATCTCGAGGGGGGTGTTGTCACATCCACTTTTTTGGCTGAGCAGGCTGGGAGTGCCCGGTGGTGTGGGACGGGAGAGTGTGTGTGGTGAGTGGTAAGGTGTGGGGATGGGGGTGGGTAGTAAGAGGTGGTAGGAGGATGGTGGAAGTGGGTCTGAGGCAGGGGTGGAGGTCTGTAACTCTACGTTGAGTGGAAAATTCTTGCTGTTCCTCGCTCATCTCCCGACGTGACCATAGTTATTACCCGGGTGGTGACAGCCATGATATGGCCCTTTGCGGTCGGCTGGGCTGTAAGCAACATTACCGTACCATTACCCGGGTGACGCCGTCAGGAAATTTTCAGTGCCACTCTTTTCCCGCGCGCAAGAGTGCGCGAGTAAGTGTTGGGGCAAAGAGAGGCTCCCTGCCTCTCCCCCCAGCGAAAAAAAAAAAGTCTCGCCTGCTTCTGTCCCAAAGTCCTCCAAGCAGAAACTCCTTTCCTAACCGATCACGCTGCCACTACCACCCATCCCCTTCCCCAATCTCCACCCACTCAGCATCCCTTACCCCCTCATTCCTTAAACCTCTCCCTCATCTCCATGCCCTCTGGCTATTGTTTGATTGAAAGAGGGCCCGTTTGAAGTTGATGGGCTTACTGTATGAACGGTTGCCAAGCTTATTGACATTTCTGCAGGCCAGTCTTGATGGTTGGTGGGAAACGCTACCCAGTCCTTCGCCAGGGCAGGCCATTTGGGGAGGGGACTGTTTAAACTGCAGCGTAACCGGGAACAATCACAAGGGGGGCAATTACGCGCCTTGTTTTTACGAGCTACGCCCTCCACCCTCCATCCTCCCACCCTTCCGCCCCCTCTCTTTTGTAAATGTGATTGGTCAGCTTTGGGTTTGGGGGGCAGAGCGAGGGGGATGATGAGGGACGGGGGAGGGGGTGGGAGGGATGGTGTAGTACGTACGCCTTGAGGCGGTGTGGAGTTTTAAAGTCATAGTTTTCAATCATTCTTGTGAAATGTCAAGCAGGAGGAGAAAACTTACTTGGCGGGCTACAGGGCCCAAAAGGCTTCAGGCGGTTTTCACTCCTGACTTCACTCCCTTTATTTTCTTTTCATAAGACGTTATCGAAAAGTTTGAGAGGGGGGGAGAGGGTAAGGAGAAGGCGGGGTGGGTTTTGTGGCTGTGTCTTGCTGTTTGCGTGTGAATGGCCCAGTTTTCGCCGGTTTTTCAACCCCACCTCTCCTCTCTTCCCTTGGCGGCTTACGTTTTAATTGGCTTATTGTCGCAAACAATGGCTGTGGATTGTGTCTCCTGACCCCAAAGCCTACGCCCGAAGCGAGCGACTCTCGTCAGCAAAAGTGGTTCGTTCCACCTGTTCCATACTTCAGCGGATTGGCCAGTGCCATATTTTCATGATAAGCAAACAAGACCAGTGGTGGTGCTCTAGAAGGAAGCGTAGGGTTGTTGGTTTTGTGTTAAAATGTGCGAAGTGTGTTTTACTGTAGAGAAGCAGAGCCTGGACCGTTTGTCTAAATATTGCACACTACAGAGCTATGGAGTTTAATTTTGGTTTTGAGTTTGAAGCTTCTGGCCCATTTGTTGTTGTTGTTGTTGTTGTGTTGTGTGTGTGTGTGTGTGTGTGTTTTTCTTGTGTGTGTGTGTGTGTGTGTGTGTGTGGTGTGTTTTGCTTCTTTTGGTTGCTGTCATTAGCAAATCGGAACGTGGATCTTGGATGTCGCTGTAGGAACGAAGTGCGCTCAGTGAACGAGCAGCCACAATTTAAATGTGGTAACATTCCTCGCTGAAACGTTGCAAAACTCGGTGGTTAAAATGCCTCCTTGCATGCCTTCGGCCTCCGGAAAAAATGGCATTTTATCCTCCAGTACCCGGGGACTTCATGCTTGTCGGTAATCGTTCCTTAACTCGGCTCCATTTCATCACAACCCTTTTTTTTTTTGTTCTCCCGCCCGGCTGTCGACTTGGTCTTCCAGCCTTCAACATTCTTTTGTCTCATGCACGTAACAGCGCGTGAACACTGTGGTGGTCAGCGTGGGGAGGTTGTCCGGTGCACGCGCACCCAAGCTGCAGTGTTAACGAGGCAGAGAGGATGGTCAGCAACGTCCAGTCTTTTTGCTGTGGCGAGCTCCATGTGTAAAATGGTTTGTGATGGATCATGGACGTTCACGCCTCGGACATTGACCACGCTGGTCAGTTCTTGGTCGCTCTGGGCTGGGGTGAAGGGATCTGATTTGGGGCCTCGAACTCAGATTGTCCAGTCAAGCAATTTTCCTTTTTTTTTTTTTTTTTTTTTTTTTTTTTTTTTTTTTTTGAAAAAGGGGGGGGGGGGGGATATGCAGCAGGGGGACAGGAGGGAAAGGCGGTAGGAAGGGTCCATCTGTCTCTTTCTTCACCTTTCCTCTTCAGTCTATATGCGGTGTGTGTGTGTGTGTGTGTGTGTGTGTGTGTGTGTGAGAGAGAGAGAGAGAGAGAGAGAGAGAGAGAGAGACTTCTTCTGTTTTGTTTGAACAGAAAGTGCAAAACCCCACAGACTGAATCATGACGTTTCAGTTCGCTACAGAGATTTATATGGAGTGAATTGAAGTGACTGCAATAGTTTGTAATCCGTTACTGTGTGTCTGTGGATGCTTATTTTATGGCACCCCTCTGCCCCCCCAAATAAGTAAAATAGATAAAATGCAAAGAAAACTAATAAATCAATGAATAAAATCAATAACATGCGAAATGGAAATAAAATCATGAAGGCGTTTTGATCAGTTTTGTTTCCTCTAATTTGTTTTTGAAGAGGGTCTCCGTCCACATAATTAACTTTTTAAAAAATATCAAAGCATCACCATTTAGCGACTATCATTATAATTTTTTTTAACATTTTCTCGCACGTCAGTCAGTGTGTACTTACACTTTCTTGTCCACAGTGTTTCAAAATATTATGAAAACATCATCCTCCCCCCCCCCCCCCCCCCCCCCCCCCCCCCCCCCGCTTCTTCGATGAAAATAAATCCTAGTACCTCGGACGATGTCATACCAGAGGCTCAGCAACTGTCGAAAGACCTCGGGCCAGACAATCTGCTAAATGTCACTTGCGTTATATTGTAGCTAGCTATCGGCAACTTGAATGGGAGTTGGAAAATAAAAGGGAAAAAAAAAGGGGTTGAGGTCTTTAGTTTGAACATGATCGACTTTCGATTCTGTCGTGCCGTTGTCGTTGCTCGTTGGGTGTCATTAGGCGGGGGATTCTGAGCGACAGGGGAGAGCACCGATTCCATGGTAGGTGATCGATTGGCTGCAGCGTCATGTCAGATCTGCTGCATAATCCTTCCCTGGCTTGGCCGATTTCGTTCCATTGGCAAGCTTTCTCCCTCCTCTCCATGCAGGCTATATTTTTGACACCGATACAATTTATGACTTCCCTCCCCCCATGCTAACCGCCCCCCCCCCCCCCCCCCCCCCCCCCCCCTTCTTCTTCTTTTTTTTTTTTTGTTTGTTGTTTTGTTTTTGTTTTGTCTTCCACGACTCGATTCTGTCTCTTGAGGATTGAAGAGAGAGGGAGAGGAAGAGAAGAGAAGAGAAAGAAAGATGAAGAAAGACAGAAAGAAAGAAAGAAAGAAAAGAAAGCTCTGGGTCTGTTCTAATGCCCGCTATCCGTGCGCCATTAGGTCGGGGGTTCTATGACAAGTTTTCATCTTTGACGTTCAGCCGTGTGACACACCATTAGGTAGGTTCCTCGTCCGGAGAAGAAAATCCATAATGATCTGATCCCGGTGGGGCCCGGTTCCGCCGGCGCCAATTAGCTCGCGCGACTTGTCAGATTTCAATGCAAAATGCTCCTTCATCCCGCCTGCCATATAAATCTCACGGTCCCTTCCACAATTATGTAATAATGACAAGGGGGAGTGAAAAAACAGAAGAAAAAAAATGAAGGGGGGGGGGGGGGGAAGAAAAAGGGATGGGGGAGGGGGGCATGTTGATGGATGGGCTCCTGTCCAAGTTGCGGATCCGCCTGGTCCTCTTTCCGAGCTGTAACTACCAACTCGGAACGGAGGTGAAGAGGGGGAGGGGGGGGGGGGGGGGGGGGGGTGAGGAAGGGGGATCATGACTCTGATGTAAAGCATTTTTCATATTGTCAGCCCTCACAAAAAAGCTCGCCAGGATTGCAAGAGAGAGAGAGAGAGAGAGAGAGGGGGGGGGGAGGGGGGGGGGGGGGAAATTAGTGGTGTTTGGCCCGTGGATTTGATGTACGAGTTTCGGGGAGGGGGCTCAAGCGATGGCTGGGAAGGTGGCCAACTCCACATATCAAATATAACATGGGAACATGATGTCCTGGCGGCAAGGGCTAACAGGGTGTGATCTATGTCGGCGGGGGTGGTGGGTTGGATTGAAGGGGATGTCGGCGAGGGCTTCAGGGAGCTTGAGCTTTTGAGAGCTGGGCAGCAGCAAGCGCTGAGGAGTAAGAGAAGGGGGTGGGGTGGGATGGGGGCTGGGGGGGGGGGGGGGGGGGAGGGGGGGGGGGAGGCAGGCAGGCTGTGGCAGATTTATCAGCCGGGCATCATAAAGCAAGGGGAGTGTGGGAGGTCGTGGAAAACAGATTTGTCAAACGCTCCCCGTCCCTGTCTTTCTTTTTGGCCGGGGGGTGGGGGGGGGGGGGGAGGGAGCCCTCGGGTCGGGGGGGGGGGGGGGGGGCTCTCACCCACCCCCTTTTGCCTGGTCAGAGCAGGGAGAAGGGGAACAAAAGTAAGGGGGCTCACATAAATTACACCATTCTGAAGCCTGACCCACCCCCACCCCCTCCCTCCCTCCCCCCTCCCTACCCCACCCTTCTGGAAGGGACTCCGATAAAGGAATAATATGTGATAAGGGGCCCGCATATTGATAAATATGCCTTTGATTCATTCCCCTGTTGATCTATTGGGCAGGGCGGCTTTTGTGCGGGCTGATTTGAGGAGACGGGCGGGCGTTGTGGTCTAGCCGCGGCCTAATCGGCCTTGTCCTCTCCCCTGGCCCCGGCCAGAATGGGTTTTTGGACCTTGCCAACAACTCTTTAACTAATGGTCCCCAGCCTTCTCTCTCTCTCTCTCTCTCTCTCTCTCTCTCTCTCTCTCTCTCTCGTACTACTGGCGATTATGGCTCTGTATGGACCCGAACAAAAAGGCGCGATCGTACGTAATCGTGGAAAACGCGATTTTTTTTGTTTGTGTGTTCTTGTTTGTGTGTTTTGTGTTTTAATACTAAAGAATCCGACGATGATTGAAATTTATGAAAAATGATGTGATAGTTAGTGTCTTGCTTGAGACGAATTACAGTTTGTTACCTCTCTCTATCTCTCTCTCTCTCTCTCTCCTCTCTCCCCATCTCTCCTCCTCCTCTCTCTCTCTCTCTCTCTCTCTCTCCTCTCCTTTTTTCTCCACCCTTTCCCTTCTGCGTGCGTCCTTCCCCCACTCACCCTCACCCCCACCCCATCCCACGCCTCTTTTTTTTTTTTTTTTTTTTTTTATCCGTTCCTTTCCTCTCCGGATGAAATAACGATTGTAACAGCAAAATTTACTTCCAGGCTTTTAACTGCGTGGATTATCTGGATAGGAAGTCTTGACATCTCTTGCAAGCTTATTTCATAGGATGGACCGATGATGAAATGAATTGTTTTGTGGCACGGGGTTTCAGAGCTGTCAGAGAATCTAACCTTCTGGCAATTCTGTCGCGCCGTTCTTTTTCTTGCCTTCAGCAGTTTGATAAAGAAAAATGAGGTGAATCGTGCTTTGTGCGCCAGAAGCTTATCGTAAATTTCTGGACTGTTTTTCATGCCCGTTGTTTTGAACTGTGAGTTGGGGAATTGTTCAGAGCGCTTGGTGGGTGTGAAAAGGTGATCCATATAATTAGAATTCGGGGTATTAACTGCGGTAATGGTGATCCGGGGGGGGGGGGGGGGGGAGGGTCAGTTGGGATAGTGGAAATGGGGTATGGGGCGGGAACATAGAAGCGTGTGTATGAATCATAATCAAATAGATGCGTGTGACGTCACTTTTAAAAGAAAAAAAAAAAAAGGGGGGGGGGGGGGATCGGTACCCACATCTCAAAGGCATATTAAGAGGCGATCTAAAAAATGAAACTAAAATTACGCTATTGTCGTCGTTGTTATTTGAATGATGAGACTTGGCCCGGTGGTATGAGTATTAGTTTTAAAACCCACCTTCCACCTCCCACAGCCCAGTTCTTCGCGCT